>CANYLF010102256.1:0-16210 GCA_948193215.1 Bocquillonia castaneifolia
GAAAGGTAATATATTTGCACACAGCCACCTTTCAATTTATGAGAAATGTAATATATATTTTTTATATATATCGCACACAGCCACCTTTCACATGTGAGAAAGGTAATATTTTTTTTAAAACCGAACACAGCCTCCTTTCTCATATATAAATTTCACACATATGTGAGGCATAAAACCATCACAACCATTTCACTTCACAACACATCACAACCATTTCAATTCACAACACATCACAACTAATTCACTTCACAATAGTTCACAAGACAATTTACTTCACAACCAATTCATAAAATCTCAATCCAATTAATATCACATAAATTCAACATCCAAAGAAAATCAACTTCCAAATAATAACTCATTCCACCAAAAGAGTATTAACTTAATGAATATAAAAATTCCATCCAAATCATCCACTATTAATTTAACAAGCCAAGAGCACAAAACTATCACTCAATCAACTAGAACATAACAATCAAACTACTAGAACATAACAATCAAACTAACAGAGCAATTTCCACTCAATATACACAAAGTTTAGTCTATTAAATACTTACCAAAAGTATTGGACAACAAGTAGTCCTAATGATCTTTTCTTATAACTTCCTTGCCTTTGGATTCACCTATTCACATAATCAATCCAAAATACAATTCAATAACAAACATATACATATTCTCATCATTAATCTGCCCACATCATAAAAATTTACTAAATGAATACCTAAACATGATTTAATATGATGAATGAGATGAATGATACATGACAACATGCATGTACATGTAGACAGCTTGCATGTACCGACTTTAAAAATTCACCAGAAATTATATACACCTGATAAAATTTTGATATTTTATAGAGTTATACTTCCATCAAATTAAAAACCGTAGCAATAAGAATCACCTCAAAATCATCTGTATAAATAAAGTTGTAATTTTTCTAATACAGCTACTCCTAATCTTGTATAAACAGAGTAGTCCAAAGTTTGACCTTCAAAACCTAACCAAATGGATGAATTTTCTTTTGAAGTTTTACAGAGTTATAGAGGACCTCCTAAAGTTTCCATGGCCACCAATTTTGTCCAATTTGGACTTGTATAACTCGAGTTTTGATCAAAATACTAAGGCTGTTTTTCAGAGTATAAAAACATAAATTTATAATTTGAATAAATTCATGTAATAACTTCAAAATAATATTATTTCTACAAATTAATACATGATTCATACTTAATCAAGTACTAATTATATGATTACAACTTAAAATCAGATTTTCCCAAAATTCCTACATAAACCCTAATTTAATTAAAATTCTACGAAGGAAAAATACTTACCTCAATTGTCTTCTAAACCTTCAATTAAATCTATCAAAAATAAAACCTTCTCTAAACCTTAATTTTTTTTATTATCAAAGGCTTTAAAGATATTAATGGTGTTACAAAGAAAAGGGAGATAGAAGGGAAGAAGAAAGGAAGGAAGAAGGAAAGAAAAGAAAAACAAAGAGAAAGGATAAGAGGAAGTGTGTTACGGGTTTAGTGGTTCATCCACTAACTCTTCTTCTTTCATCATCATCAAATTTTCCACTTATCCATTCTCCCACACACCTTAATTAAAATTCTACCAACCAATGACCCTTCTCTCAATCTTATACTATAAATAACTCCTTTCAATTAGGTCCTTATTGTAACCTAACTTCCATAAACTTTACTACACACATTACTCTTCTACCACATTATATTATATAATGTATCACACAATATTATGATGCAAATGATATGAATAATAATGTGGTAATGCATGATTATATATTTTATTTATTTATTGTTTTCGGTCGTGACATCATTAGTTCTGTTAGTAGGTTCTTCATAAAATATATTATGACAAATTAATATGGAGCAATACAAAGTGGGAATCAAACATGTCAACCAACTTCCCTCCAAAGAGTCGGCCACAATAAGCCATGTTTTTAAAAATTGAGCTTGAACCTAATCGATTAATAGAATGTGAATTAATTAGGTTAAATTATATGTGATGGAATAGACCCAAAAGCCCAACAAGAGCCCAAAGGTAAGTTACACTAAACACTCTCACAGCTCTACAAGACACATGGCAACCTCTCAAGGCAACACGTCATACATAAGGACCCTATAAATACCCAATGATTTCATAGGTAAAGGATTCCAACTTCTAACTCATTTATTACACCATTTATGACCAGTAACTAACTTAAGCGTCGGAGTTTGACCCGAGACCCTTGTCCTGTTCGACCCACCTTATTTACTTGTGCAAAACTCATTAGACAAACGTCATTTGCTAGAGTCATCCTGGCAGCATTCTGCCACAACAGAAGACTAGACTACCAGGATCCATCCCAAGCGCAGCGTCGTCGAGTTGGCTCCATCATTTGGTTCCATTACCGGGAAGCGACTACAAAATGGTACTATTGATGGAACAAAGAGACGGTGCCTCAACTTTGATAACATCGAAAGATGATCAATCAGTCAGAAACCCTAATGAAAGCATCCAGCGAAAGGACACCACATTCTAACAGAAGGCTACCCCACCATCGATATGGCAGCAACTCGCCAAAGCATTAACAGACTTGCAGCTACAAATGCAAGAGGCAATGACACAGATACAGGCCATCGCCAACCTAGTAAACCAAAATGGAGGAGAGATGGAAACACCACTTAGAATCACTCCTGAAGCCGCCAAGGAAGGAGAAAAGGCAAACAAGCAGAAGAAACGAACAAGTTGTAGCCTTAGTAAAGATTTTGAAGAGGTAAAGTCTTCATCTAAAACACTTCAAGAGAAAAGCATACCTCAACGCTGTCTAGCAAATGGCAGACCAAAAGGAAGGCAGGTGAGGGACACCACATCCCAAGAAGAAGATAAACTCCGGCTGATGATGGCCGAAATGATTAAGGATCTCAAGATTGAAGCTACACAAACACCCGCCCTTTTGAGGCTAAAGACTCACCATTAATGACGGATATACTCGCCACACCACTGCCAAGAAACTTCAAAGTTCCCGCCTTCGACTCCTTCTTCGACACGGGATGCCCAGAAACACATACTACGAAGTTTGTTAACTACATGCAGCTATACAATGCGTTCGATAAACTCCTTTGCAAGGTCTTCCCCACAACCTTGGTCGGGACAGCTTTGAAATAGTATAGCAAATTATAGCCAGGATCAATTACAACATGGAAAGACTTATCAATAAAGTTTATCCTCAGATTCCTCCTAAACATACCACCAAAGAGAAGTTTAGAACAACTCTACCAATGTAAGCAAAAGGATAATGAGTCATTAAGAGACTATCTAGAGAGGTTCAATAATGAAGTTACCAAGATAGATGATCTGAATATTGACACCGCAGTCCAGGCTCTGAGGAGGGGTACAACTATAGGGTGATTAGTAGATAAAATCTACTCAAAACCACAAATGACATACCAAGAACTGATGCTGATGGCTCAGAAATGTGTCAGCATCGATAACAGGAGAAGGTACAGGAAGTCAGAGAAGGAAGACTTATACGACAAAAAGAAGGAAAAAAGGGATGAGAAGCCAAAATCGCAGATTCACTAAACTCATATCCCGAGACAAAACTGCAATCCGTACAGTGCTCCTAGTCGACCCTATCGATACAATCAAGATAGAAGGGAGAATTTTACCCTACTAAATCAGTCCAAAACTAATGTCCTCATGTGGATAAAAGACAGCCAAACTCCCTATACCCGCCCAAGACCAATGTTCCAAAGAGCACGGAACACAAGTCACTTTTGCAAGTTTCATGAAGACTATGGACACAATACAGAGGATTGCTTTGAACTGAAAAGAGAGATTGAAAGGTTAATAGAAACCGTGGCATTAAGGAAATTCCCTATTCAAGCAAAGGACCCGCCACCTCCAAATCCGCCAAAGGACTCTCAGCCTGCGACAGACCCCAAAGGAAAAGGCATCCTAAGAAAGATACTTGTCATCATAGGAGGAGAATCATGCTCAGCAGCCACAAAAAAGAGATCAAGGGTAAAGATCATGAGTATAAGCACCAACAAACATGCCTAAAAGGTGTCCAACAACTTGGCATCTATCATCACATTTAGCCTCGATGATGGGGCCCATGTCCAAGCTCCCTACAGTGATGCATTAGTAGTTGAAGCAATCATAGATAACTATGTCGTTAGCTGCGTACTCATCAACGAGGGTAGCTCCATCAACTTGATCACGTGGAAGCATATAAGCAGATGTAAGGATCTCAGTTGAGCATGAAACACTACTCCACACCGATTTTAAGGTCAAATGGTACACCCATTCACCCTATGGGGTTAATAGAACTCACAGTTGAATTTGGGAGGGAACAGTAGCATAGCAAAGAAATCAAGGCACTCTTCAATGTCATGGATATGCCTTTGGCCTACAATGCAATTCTTAGGCGCCCATACCTCTATGATTCAGGAGTAGTGACATCAATCCGGTATCTATCTATGAAGATCCTAATGAATGAAGATGTGGTGGTAGTGAGAGGAAATCAGGAAGCGGCCAAAGCATGTTATTTGACCACCACAACTGAGGCACTACCCATAGAAGAAATATTAGAAGTCGACTTGGAAGAATAGATCAAGCTGGTAGGAGAAACAAAAATAACACAACTGGCAGAGGGAAAGGAAGTTAAGATTTCAATGAAATTGGATAATCTGGAAGAACCTATAATCGGCAAGCTAAGAAGTTACAAAGGACTTTTTGCAAGCAAGGCCTCAGAAATCACAGGGGTAGATCCAGTAATTGCATCCCACTGCCAAATCGGTTACATAGAAAAGAAGGCCAATTTCAGCTGAAAAGGAGAAGGTAGTTGTAGAGGAAGTCGACAAACTGGAAGAAGCAGGCTTCATCAGAGAAGTAAGGTATACTGAATGGCTGTCCAATGTTGTCATGGTAAGGTATACTGAATGGCTTTCCAATGTTGTCATGGTAAAAAAAAGGCAAATAGGAAGTACAGAATGTGTATTGATTTCACTGACCTCAACAATACTTGTCTAAAAGATAACTATCCTCTACCCAACATTGACAGATTAGTTAATTCTATAGCCTGTCATAAGCTTATCAGCCTCCTAGACACAGCTTTTGGCTACCACCAGATTCCCATGAAGAAAGCAGATGAAGAGAAAACAAGTTTGATCACACACAAAGGCACTTACTATTACAGGATGACGCCATTAAGCCTAAATAACGGAGGAGCAACTTACCAGCGACTCATAAACCTCATGTTCTAAGAACTCATTGGTGAAACTGTGGAAGTATATGTCAATGATGTCATTATCAAGAGCAAAAAGAAAGAGGACCACCCGACATATTTGGAAAAAGTATTCAAGAATCTGGAGAATTTCAACATGAAAATGAACCCACACAAATGTACTTTTGGAATTACAGCCGGATAGTTCTTAGGGTGCATGGTATCCCATAAAGGGATTGAGGCAAATTTAGAGAAGGTCCGAGCAATCATCAACATGCAACTACCTAAAACGATCAGAGAAGTTTAGATTCTTAACGGAAGGATCACAACACTGGGAAGGTTCATTTTAAGCTCAGCCAAAAGATGTTTACCATTCTACCACAGTCTCAAAAATATCAAACAATTTAAATGGGGGGAGGATTTCCAATAGGCATTTGATGGCCTCAAAAAGTTTCTCACTTCACCACCTCTGATCAGTCGGCCCATTCCAAGAGAAACCTTAATTTTATACCTTGTAGCTTATAGAGAAGTAGTAGCATCGGTGCTCATCAGGGAAGAGGGGTCGGAAGAGATGCCCATCCATTATGTTAGCAAAATAATGAAGGAGGCAAAGGTTCGTTACCCGATGGTAGAAAAGCTAGAAGTAGCACTAGTAACCATGGCTGAAAGATTAAAGTATTACTTCCAAAGCTACCTAGTAGTTGTAAGAACTGATCTCCCTTTGAGAAAGGCAATGCAAAGGCCAGAGCTGTTAGGAAGGCTGGTAAGATGGTCGATGCAATTAGGGGACTACGGGATCAAGTATGAAGCAAGGAAAGCAATGAAAGCTCAGGCTCTAGTAGACTTCATAGTAGAAAGTACTGGTGCGCCAAAGATGACAGCCTACAAAGCACAACCATGGAAGCTGTTCATTGATGGAGCAAGAAATGAACATGGAGCAAGAGCTAGAGTAATACTAAGAGGACCAGATAAAGTTACCATCAAGTACAGAGTAAGAATTTGCTTCGACGCCACAAATAATGTCACTGAGTATGAGGCTTTGATCGTAGGTTTAGCCTTGGTGGTTGAAGTCATAATAGAGGGCCTCAAAATATTCAGCGATTCGCAATTGGTGTAAATTAGGTTACAGGAAATTTTTAGGTCAAGGATGAGGTCCTAAGTAAATATTTGGCCAGAGTCAAGGAATTATTGTCAACAGTCGAGAGAGAAGGAGGGCAATGGTCCATTCATAAATTGATAGAAGCGAGAATGGTGAGGCGGATCTCGTAACCAAATGCACCTCAGAAGGCGAACCAGTGTACCTCTGTATGGAGTTGAAAGAAGAATTGCATCAGTAAAGTATAAACAATCCTCATGTATTCTTTGTAGAAGGAAGAGATGACTGGATGACTCCAATAGTCGATTACCTCGAGCATGGTATTGCTCCTGAAGACCCCCAAGAAGTCAGCCGGCTAATAAAGTAGGCAAGCAACTTTGCCTATTCCAAGGGTATATTGTACCAGACGTTCAAATCACATCTGTGGTGTCGGTGTACAACCAAAACTGATGAAAGATAGGTATTGGAGGAAATCAACAAAGGGATTTATGGAGCTCATCAAGGGTACAAGATTGTCAAAAGAAAGGTAGAGCTCTAATGGTATTTCTGGCCAGCAATGGAGGAAGATGCTTGGGATCTGGTGAAAAAATATGACGTGTCAAAGACATGCAGACAAGATTCATGTGCCCGCCATAGAAAGGAAGTCAATTAATAGTCCCCGACCATTCTCAACATGAGGTATGGACATACTAAGCCCTTTCCCGACTATAGTAGGATAGAAGAAAATTTTGTTTAGTAGCGGTGGACCATTTCAGTAAGTGGATTGAAGTGGAAGTAGTAACAACCATAACGGTAGCAAAGGCAGAAGACTTTTTTTTCAAGGAAGTCATCACAAGGTTTGGCCTCCTCACACACTCATCACAGATAACAGAAAGTAGTTTGATTGTTAGAGATTCAATGACTTTTGTGAGAGAATGCAGATAGAGCAAATATTTGGGTCTGTATCATACCCACAGACCAATGGCATGACTGAAGTCACCAACCGTAATCTTATTATGAGATTGAAGAAAAAACTTGATGAAATGAAAGGAAACTGGGGAGAAGAGCTGTTCTCGGTACTGTGCACTGAAAGGATGACACCAAAGAAAGCTACTAGAGAAACTCCATTTAGCCTAGCATATGAAATGTTGGTACAGGTAGAATTGGGAATCCCATCGTACAAGGTAGCCAACTATGATCCCGGCACTAATGACGCACAGATTTTTATTTGTAAAGAAATGTTAGCTTAAAGAAGATAAAAAGCTGCCGCTAGAGCTAAAGCTTATAAGAGACAAGCAACTAGATACCACTATAAGAAAGTCAAGCCAAGAGAATTAGAGAAGGAGAGCTAATCCTGAAGAACGCTGAGATTGGTAGAGGTAATGTAGGTGTTGGAAAACATCAATGTAACTGGGAGGGGCCTTATCAGATCTCCAGAACCATGGGAAACGGGGCTTATTAGCAGGCAAACATGGATGGTACATTACTGCCAAGGGCTAGGAACGTTCAACATCTGAAAAAGTATTACCAGTAGAATGTAACCTCCTACAAATAGAATATAACCTCCACTGAAAAGCTAATCAATGAACAAACTCTTTTCACAGACACTGCTCTTTATTGCTCAAGAGGCCCTAAACCTCTCTATCGGGACCCTTACCTGACACAAGGTAGTGAGTCTGGAACGGACCATAATTGCGTCTCAAGAGGCCCAAAACCTCTCTCTATCAGAAACCTTACCGAACACAAGGTAAGTGAGTATAAAATGGACAATAACTTCACCTCAAGAGGCCCAAAACCTCTCTCTATTGGGAACCTTACCTGACACAAGAAAAGTGAGTCTGATACAGATAATAACTTTACCTCAAGAGGTCCAAAACCTCTCTTTATCGGGAACCTTACACAACACAAGGCAAGTGAGTCTGAAATGAATAATAACTTCGCCTCAAGAGGCCTAAAACCTCTCTCTACCGTGAACCTTACCCGACACAAGGCAAGTGAGTCTGAAATGGACAATAACTTTGCCTTAAGAGGCCTAAATCCTCTCTCAATCGGGAACCTTGCCCGACACAGGGACAGTGAGTCTGAAGCGAATAATAGCTCCACCTCAACAAGGCCTAAAACCGCTATATTGGGAACCTGGTCCAAAACATGGCAAGCCTGAAATGGGTAATAGCCTTATTCAAAGAAGCTCAAACTCTCCATACCTAGAACCCCATCCGATACTAAAAGGTGAAAGAGGGTTAGCAGACTTTGAAACCGCTTCTGAAAACAGTGCCCGGCACAAAGCAAAGAAACAAAAGCCTCTCTTCGAAATCTCCTCATAACAATGTTACAATATTTCTTGAAAGATTGCCCGAGGTAAAAATGCTTGAATAAGGCAAAAGAACAATTCAAAAGCAGCATAAAACCTCTCACCACACAACTTCGAAAAAGAAACTGCTAAAGGAATCGGAAATGTTTTTTTTTTGGGCATTCGACCCAGTCAAAGGTAGTCCCATCTCGAAAGGACTGACAGAAAAAAATAAGGAAAATGAGCAATTAAACCCATCCATGTGAGATAAGAGAAAGAAGCAAACAAATAAGAAATTGCAGAGTTTGTATTCCTTTATCAAATTTACATAATGTACATTAGCCGCAAAAAGGAACAGCTAACTAAGTAATGAATACATGAGCAAAAGCAAGTCACTACATCTACATAGTTACAAAATTCTAAAAAAGACAGTCACCAAAATCCAAGACAAAGCCACCAAAATCCAGAGTTTCCAAAATCCACAATAAAGTCACCAAGATCCATGACAAGATAAGATCACAACGATTAAAGACAAGCCCCCCAAGATCCAAGACAGGGTGGCTAAAATTTAAGACAAAGCCGCCAAGGTCTAAGACAAAGCCGCCAGGGTCTAAGACAAAGTCGTTAAGATCTAGGACAAAGCGGCTAAGGTCTAGGACAAGGCAACTAAGTTCCAGGACAAAGTGGCTAAGATCCAAGATAAAAAAATCACCTCTCTAGGGATTGCGACACCATCGACAATTTCAAGGCAAAGTAAGGCACTTCATCAAGACTGGGGAGCCTCCTTAGTATGGGTCGAAGGTGCCGTAGGGAAAGAGAGCTTACGCCAAGCCGAGAGCATAGAAGGGTTCTCGTTTGCCACCATTGTCTTTTTATTGGCAGCTTTAAGATCCACCCCAATACGGTTCACGAGATGAGAGAACTGCACGTCCAAGAAATCGATAGCATTAGCAGGCTACCTAGAATGCTTTTTCAGATAACGCCCTTTTACCTCCGTTATAGCATGGGTCAGACTTAGAACCACAGTTTGACTGAGCTCCCAGATCTTATCACCTTGCTTTTGAATGCAGTTTATGAGTCTTGAGTGGTTTACGAGCAATATTTTCTCTTGGTAGAGAGAAGGCCTTTTGAATGGTTCAGTCTCCTTTTGAGATCTCGTACCTGGCTCACCAAGTTCCTTCTCTCAGCTTCTAATGACTTTAGCTTATCTTTGGCAGATCACAAATCTTTCTTTAAGCAGGCAATCTCATCATCACAGCTTCATAATGTCTGCTGGGCCTCTTCTCCCTGTACCAACAGATGGTCATAGGCCTTTTGGAATTGAATGTGTGTCACATTCATCCGATTGTGAAGAGCCCCCATCGTTTCAGCATAATCATGGTAACCCTTTATGGTATCTATGAACCCATCATCTAAAAAGCAACGAAAGAAAGAGGATATATGGACGAGAATAAAAGTAAAAACATCTGAACAGAAGCACTCAGAAGCAGAAGCACTCACTAGGAAGTTTTCAAAAATAGTCATGGATATGAAGTCCAATAGACTTCAGGGGGCCGATAGGAAGGCTCACTTGCTCAGCAGTAGAAAGATCCACCTCATCATCAGAAATTTTGATCTTGAGTTTAGCCAGCCGGCGGACCTCCTACTTAGTAAGAGACTGCAGACTCTTTTCCTTCTCCCTGTCCTTGGGGCCTTTCTTTTTCCTCTTAGTGACTTGCTTGCCAGAGAGATCCCCACCTATTTTCCTCTCCAATTCGATAAGGGGAGGAGCACATGAAGTCACGGCCTCTTCGCAGGGAAGATCATAGTTGCCGCCGGTCCCCTTTTTGACCTTAGCTGATTTGGCATTGTTCGCCTGGCTCATTAAATCATTTAAATAACTGAAGTCCATGGCTTACACAGCTAAAAAAAGGAGACACAAAAAGAAACAATACCACAAAAATAAGTTAGCAAGAAATCTATCAAACAAAGTAGGAAACCCTATTGACAGCAACCAAAGACACCGACCTTCCTTAGTCAAGTTGGTGGTCAAATCAATAAAACGTCCCTTTTTATGACTCCTTAAATACTCTTTGACAAAATATTTAGCGTTCAATCTAGCACCAGTGGTGGAGGAAAGCTTCCCCAAGAGCTTCAACATAAATTGCTTGTCAAGAGAGAAGCTATCTGGGACGGGCGAGAGCTTCACAAAATCTGAAGATTCTGTGAAGTTCCAACTTGAAGGGAGGCCGCCCAGGGATGGATTTTCACCCAGAAGAAATTAAGGCCTAAAGTTTTTAGTGATTCAGGCAAATTACCAATAATAGCTCGTCGGGTCCTCGTCGTCAAAAGCACAAAACGAGAAGTTCCCAAACTTTTCATCACAATGAACATCGATCGAAGACTGCTAAGGTTGAGACTGAGCCCCTCCCATTGAAGAATCTCAGACAGTATGCAGATTTTACAAATAGAGTTAGGATGAAATTGACCAATCTAAAAATTATATGAAGTACAGAGCTAAACAAAAATATCATCCAAAGGGAAGCGAAGACCAGCATCCAGTTGCTCAGTCACAATGACAACCGACTCAGGTTAGTAAGTATCTAAATAGGAAAACTGATCATTGAGCATATGTAATTCAAAGCTGGCAGCAAAACAACATTCATAGGACTTCATCTGAAGCTCATCGATGCAGCTGACGTGCTTAGTAAAGGCCTGTGTGTGAAGGTCGGCCTTTGCAACCGAATCTTCATCAACAAGGGACGCCACTCCAAATTCAGGATCAATGACCCGTGACACCTTAGACGGCCCCTCCATCGCCGGCGATGGAACCGTTCCTCCCGTCCTAGAACTGAAACCCCTCTTCTCCATAGACGCAACGTTTGTAGCTGAAGCCGTGACTCTAACAACATTTAGATCCCTAGGGTTCCCGGTTGCCTCACCTGGCAAAGACCACGGGGACCACCATCACTGGCTGAAGACCTAGAGTAACCTTGAGAAACACTCTCAGCCATGAGAAGCTTACCTCACAGAGATTGAGAAGTGCCACAAAGAACAGTTGAACGCTGATCGAGGCCGATGAAAGTCAATCTCTGAGAAGCAAAACAACCAAAAGTCAAAAAGTGAAACAAAATTACCAATACAGGACCACTATATATACCACTCATTTTGTCCAAAAAACCAACACCAACGTTCCAATTTTCAAACTGTTTAAGGGGTGTTTTAGTAAAAACCCCCCACTACATTTAATATTGTAGTGAGAGAACGTGCATTAGGGCAAAACTCTACAACTACCCTAAGGATAAAACAATGCTACGTAGGCAAGAGTAAGAGCATACGAAGAGGCGAACATCCTAAAGGTTAAAAAGATGAGAGGAGGGAAATAAGAAGCAAGCAGAATACAAATCACATACTTAGGCAATTAATAAAAGAAAAAGCCTAATAAATGAAACCAATAAAATTAATAAATTTTACAGAAGTACATAAAAATAAAGATATACAAATTACACCCCCTGGTTCCGCTTCACTATCTTTTCACCACATTCTCAAATTATGGACGATCAGTCTATCTCCGAAAGAAAAGAGAAGTCTCATTCAGGAACCCTTTCTTTGTAGAGATCCCCAATTTGATTGCCATATGCGATTAGGCTCTCCATTATCAACTTTCCATTATCACGAGCAAGGCGGGTTTTATAATCATCAGTTTCCTGACGAAGACGAGCAAGTTCAGATTGAAGCGCTTACACCTTAGTCCCTGTAACAGTAGAGTGAGGTGGACAAACACCTGGAGGTAACCCCGCGGTAGAAGGGGCTACCATAGGTAAACCGCCTACAATAGGAGCAAGCTGGGCTCGATATTCTTTTAATTCCTTTTGCGAGGCGGCTAATTTTTCCTTCAACTCCTCATTTTTTACCTGGATCCTCTTGAGGCTGGGCAAAGTAGCTTTAGCTGACAGAAGTTGGGAGCAGAGTTCAGATTATTTCTTCTCCAACTCAATCTTCTCCCCATCCAACACAAAGGACTTATGATACTCCCAACGATGATAGCTATCCATTATCAAAACAACTTCCATCTCCTCCAATTTGTAATTAATGATGCCCCAACACAAAGTATCAGGAGTATAATCCTCTCGCCAGCCATTTCTCCCAATCTATAACTCCTTTTGATGTGATTCTAAAGCCATATGAAACTAGACTTCCAGGACTACAACCTCCTAAAATTTCATGTCAAAATTACTTCTGTAGAATGTTTGGCGTCATTTTGAACATGACCTATCTGCATAGCCTTCTGCATTCAATCCTGAGCAAAATTCACTTAAAAATCTAAAAGTCCAAAATTAATGCTCCAAACTGAATTTCAGTTTTTGATATTGAAAGTAGACATCCATAGCTTTCCATCCATATATAATTCTATCATATAGCATTTCGATAGATGTGCCAAAAGCTACTCCAAAAACCGGCTTAGCGTGCAATCCCACAATTGGCTTCTTTGGATTTCTTCACAACTTGATTCTCCAATCAATCTTAGCCATTTCCAAACTCTCCAAATCACATCCGAAGGTTATAAACTCCAAGCTCTCACCTTTTCCCAAGTGTTTTCATTAGGTTCACACTTAAACCTATCCACCTAAGGTAATGCTCACACATAAACTTAAGCTAGCCTTTAACCCAAGTGTTTTCTTAGGATAACACTTAAACCTATCCAAGCACTCACCCAAGCTCATGATCATTCTTCACCATCACACTCAAGAACTTCATCATCTTAAGAGCTTTGATATCTGTCATAAACTTCTTACACTTCCATTACTTCCTCCTTATCCTCATCACAAACTCTCATATGCTTGCATTACATTAATCACCTAGAAAAGCACTTAGCAAATATATTAGTATTACACAATGTTTTGTATCATCAAAATCACAATAAGAGCCTTGAGGTCTTTAGGGCCAACACCGTTTATGACTAGTAACTAACTTGAGCGTCAGAGTTTGACCCAGGCCCCTTGTCCCATCCGACCCACCTTATTTACTTGTGAAAAACTCACTAGAGGAATGCCATTTGCTAGAGTCATCCTGGTGGCATTCCGCCACAATAGAAGACTAGACTACCAGGATCCATCCCAAGCCCAGCATCGTCGAGTCGGCTCCACCAATATCGAATCAAATTAATTGATAAACCGGTTTGTACCAAATTTAAGAAAAATATTTTTTATTTTGATTTTTTTAAAAAAATTAATCTAAAACTTTTAAATTGAATAGCAAAATAAAAACATTCTAATAATTCATTGATTATTTTTTTGAATTTTTATAATTTTTATTTAATATCAAAAGAAATTAAAGTTTGAATCAAATCGATTGAATCACAATGGCTGAATAAAAATTCGAATAAATCCACAGTTCAACCCTCCTTTTGATTTTTCTAAAATTGATTATTTGTAAAATATTTCATTAAAGAAAATAATTAGAACACTTATAAATCCAAAAAAGAAAGGACACTTTATTTTTATACCCTCTACTTTGATAATTGCACCCTACATTTGCTAGTATCTATTATGATTGTAAATTATTTTATTGTTATCTATTTCTAATGTTTATTTACCGTTTTTTTAGTTTATAATTACTTTGTAACCAGTAAAAGTTGGTACAGATGACATAGTTCTTCTGGTTTCAAGGAGAAGTCCCTTCATCGAGAGAGGGCGGGGGTTCAAATGAGTCACAACTAGACGCCAACTCCCTCGCAGTGAATTGGTTAAGATATTAAGGGCTTGAAATACCACGAGGACAATAATTATAAAAAAAATAATTATCCTTGTAAACTAATTTTATTAGAGAATCTACAATACTATCTTGTAAAACAAAAGAGCACCATTTTATAAGAGTATCTAATTTTTGAAGAATAAAATCATCTAATTTTATTTTTTTAAAAAATATGTTGTAGATTTCATATGTTACATTTTGAAGTATATGACTATAATTTTTCCTTCACATAACTAACCTTGAAAATTATAAATTATAATATTTTGACAAAATCAACCCTATAACTATAATTTTTCTCTAGACAAAATTAATTTATAACTATATTTGTTAGTAAACTTATATGCATTAAGTTTATTATTGATTGTAATTCTTCATAAAAATAACCTTTTAATTACATTTTTAATAGTTAAATATACATTTTTTTTATTAAATGTAGTCTTATAAGGTTATAAAAATAAGTCTATATTTTATTTAAATAATTTACTGATAAAAGTTTATTATTTTTATGTATTATATAGGTTTCATTCTGTAATACCAGCGATTTTCACCATTAATTTTATCCAAAATAATTTATTCTAATTTGAGATTAATTAATTAAGTTCGGGACCAAATTTATTTTTTCGGAATTTAATTAATTGAGCCGGTAATAAATTAATCGGATTTAATATTTGGAAATTAAAAATAAAAGTTTGGGATGTTATTTTGATATAATTTTCTACATGAAACTGTTAAAATATTATATGAACTCGTGTTTAAAATTTGGGGTCAATCCGAGTTCAGAATAGTAAGTAATTGAAGAAAAGGACTAAACTGAAAATCAAAAACTTCAGTTTATATACATATACCTGCTGACGGGTCTGATTGCAAACCAGAAAAACTTGAGAAAATAACTGTAGCAGCCCCTGAATTCTCTGAAACTGCTGCAGTGGCACCTGAAAACTTAAACCGGTCATTCTCCCTCATCCGGACACCGATTCAGACGATTCAAGAGTCTAAATTGTAGTATTCAGAGAGACCTATCCGTACGTACCAACAATTTCAGCAACTGTTGATGGTGGTGGAAGATATCATCCCTGCAAATTTCAGCCAAGGGGGCTATCGTTGTTCATCAATTTCTGGCCGTTTTTGATCAAAATTAACACTGGGGAATTGTAGATCGTGGAAAATAGAATGTGTTAGGCTCTGGAATCAAAGAAAACGGTGAAGATTTAAAGGTGAACAGAGGTGGTGGAGCTCTCAACGCCGGCGACCCTTTTTGGCTCCGATCCGCCTTCTGTGGTGGTGCTTTGGACTAGAGGAAGGTATTTTCAGACTCATGGAGGTGAGATGAAGAGATCTGGAGCATTGGGGCTCCATCATACAACCTTGGACGGTGGCTGGAGGGTCCCACTCCGGTGAGGCTGGTTTTTATTTTTAAAAATTCTCTAAAATTATTATAGACAACTTTTGTAAAGGCCGATAGGTAGATGATGTGTAGTTTTAAAATTAAAAATCCTGGAAGCTAAAACGCGGTGTTTGGAAAATCCCGAAAAAGCGAGTTAAGTGTTTAATTTATACGTTTAAGCTTTAAACATATTATTAGGATGTTAAATAAGGTATGTTGAGATTAAATTGAAATTTAAATGAATAAGATAAATCGATTTAATAATTAATCGGACGATAAATCGAATTAAAGTTGTAAGTGTATTAGATGGGTAAAAATAATAATAAATGGTATTAATGGAATTTAATTAAGAGTAAATAGATAGATAAAATGTTATGATAAATTAAATATAAATAAGTGAATATAATGTTATTAGTTATTGTTACAATATTGTAATAATATTAATTAATGTAAAATGAATAAAAAATTTAATAATTAAGATAGTAAAATGAATTAATATAA
>CANYLF010102565.1:0-15204 GCA_948193215.1 Bocquillonia castaneifolia
GGAATGCATTTACTGATTAAAAAAAACATGCAAAGATATTTTTAGCTCATCTTATATTAAAAAAAAGACCCCATTGGAAGAAAAGTGGCTTTTATTTAGCAGTTGCATTTTTTCCATTTAAACGAGTTATTGCTGTTTGTGTGGGAAGTAACAGAGAATATCACAGACTATAACTTTGATTGATGTAAAATTAAACAAGAAAAGAAATCTGAGGTCTTGGAACTAAATCAACATGTGCATAAACACAATCATTCTGCCTGGCTACATTGGAGGACTAGGAGCTTGATTTGTGCCACTCGTTGCTCCTTTCTTATCTATGATTGATTGCAATTGCCTGCAAGTGTTTTATAGGAATTTCTTAAAATCACACTTAGCGAGGTCGTAGTGAGTCTGGCTTGTATAGTTTTAGCTTATCAAATGAGCATTTACTGATAGTGGAGATACATTTGTTTTGATAGGGAACCTCAATCTAGAGTCTAGGAAAAGATATAAGAGAGATCTAGGCCTTCCACTGAGCACAAATTTTTTTTAAAGGGATAGAAATACATCAAATTGTATAAGATGGGTGTGGTTCTTGAAGAGGTAACTTTCTAGTGTTCTATGGTTTTCCAGTCAACTTTCTCTTTTGAGGTGAAGATATGACCTTTAGTTTGTCTATTCCTTGTATCCTAAAGAATTTACAATACAGGTCCTTGGTGTGAATTTAACACAAACTGTAATTCTGCCTTTTATAACTAATAAATTTGCATGTTCGCACTAATTTCTGCTTTAAGGAATGTGGTTCCTAAGAAATACAGATTAGAGACCTCATGGCAAATGGCAATTGTAAATTACCTAACAATTCTAGTTCTGCAGTATATCATTATTGACTGTTTTGCGCATTCCACACAGATTTTCTCCATTGAAATTAAGTGTAGCTATTTAATTTTCTTTAGAAACATATATCTAATAATGAAGCACTAGCTTCTACTTCTTCGTGTTGAATCAGCTATCAATTTAAAGCTCATTACATCCGTATTTCATTTTTCTTTTTATTATTTTGATCACATATTCTTTCTAGATAGAAAAGTTACAGGTTGAATTATTTTGCTATTACAGTAAAACTTGAAACTTCTACACTAATTTTTCAGGCACTTGATACATTCAACACTGCTGTTGTCTCACCCATTTATTACGTCATGTTTACATCACTTACAATCCTCGCCAGTGTCATCATGTTCAAGGTGAGCTCACATCCCTTGTAATAAATTACCTCAAGGATACTATTTCACATTCGTTTTCCCCCAGCATTCCTTTTGTTTCAAATTCCCTTTTATTAAGTGGAGGATTATCAATGCAGCTTCTTCTAATTCCAGCATGATCTTGTACATTGACTACAAGACATGCTATCATGTTTACTTAGTGCCTTTGAAGCATAGACTGGCTTCCCTGCAAGATTTTATGCCTGCGAGGTGGCAGTATTTAGGACCTTGGTTGATAACAAACCCCTTGGTGTCCAGGCCAAAAAGTGTTAATGTTTAGGTCCCAAATGTTTATGGGTTATGATCGTTATGTTATTTGAAAATCTAAATGATAAAATATTTGATATCAGGATTGGGATGGCCAAAGTTTAGGAAGCATTATATCTGAAATATGTGGCTTTGTGGTTGTGCTTTCTGGCACTGTCCTGCTACATTCAACCAGAGACTTTGAAAGGAGTTCTTCTTTTAGAGGTGTGTAACAACGGGCATTTGTTCTTGCATATTCGTTTTGTTTATGTTACACAAATGTAATAAATATGGATATTTTGTGTTAACTTTCCTCTTTGCTTTGAAAACTGCATCTGGCTGAATACCTTCAGTAAACTCAGGTGGCTATGGGCCTTTATCTCCTACATTATCTACCGGACTGTGCAGTGGGAATCCAGACTTTTTGAAGTATGAAGAAGGAGATGTGCCGTCTACTGATGAAATCTGCTTACGTACACAATAGTTGAGTTAGAACAGATCCTCTTTGTTCGTCTAGTTGTGCAACACAAAATGCCAAGATCTCCAATGATGGTGGCACTTGTCTGGTTACATCCAAGTATAGCTGCTTTAATGGGCAAGCATCGTTCAAAAACCAGTTTTGAGATCTTTTAAGCCAAGGCATAGAATGGTTATTGATCCTTTTATTTGTGGGCTTCTAGTTGGTGTTGCCAAGAGTCCTTTCAGAGGATATTATTTGTCTTTCTGAAATATGAAAGGCAGAAAGCTGTGAAGAGTGATTTTTTTTTTCCCACTTATCTGATACATAAATCTGAATCTTATTGAAGAAAGCTGGAGTCATATAAAGATTTTTTTTCTTTAGCAGTGAAATTTATGTGTATTGATAGTCAAAAAGAGAATGTGTGTATGGTGGGTATTTGCCATCAGTTGTTCATAGTTTTGTAGATTAATCATTGACTGTTTATAAGCTAAATGTAGGAAGAGTGAAAATGTGTATTCTTTGATCAATTCTGGAGAAAACATGAATTCTGAAAACAAAAGATTTATTCCATAGCGTTAGCTGAAGTTCTAGTTTGAATCTCTCCTTCCATTGCTCAAGTTCAAAGCCTATTTGTTCTTACTTTAGAAGCAAGGGGATAATAAAGTACATTCTTCACGATCACAAAGTTTTTTCAAAACTTGTAGCTTAAAAACAAATACATCTACTAATATTAGAAAAATGCTGATAAAAAATTTTATATTAGGATCTGAAATTTGAAAGTCTAAATTCAATTATAATATAAAAAAAAAAATCAAATAAACATAAAATAACCAACACAAAGTTTAGTAAAAAAAACTAACACAAAGTCAATTATCTTTGATAAAAATATCATTTGAAATTCTTTCTTAGCATAATTTTTTTATAAATAATCAGTAATAAAATTAAAGATCAAATATTTATCCTGACTTAATAATCAAATCATTAAATAAAAATTAAAAGTTTAGTTAAATTTATAAGTTTATTTAAATATTTAAACGATTTGATTAAATTTAATGCATAAAAGTTCGGTTAAAATCATAATGATCATTTGAAATGAAATTTGATTATAATTATAAAAATTAAAAGATTTAATTTGTAATTTCATTTAATAATATAATTTCTAGTAATACTATTTGTTTCCGCTACTCTTCTTTCCTTGCCTCCATTTTGTTCACCAAAACAGACCTCAATTTTTAAATTTGTAATCTCACAACTCTTACAATGATTGCAACATGCTCCAACAATCTACCACTTCATCCTCCAACAATCTTTTCCCATAAAAAGCTTCCTGTTATCTCCTTCTTCAGAGTCTTTAAAAAAGGTTCATTTCAATTTGACATACATAAAAGAAACGAAATTTTAACTAAAGAAACAATTTTTTAACATTTTTGTTTTGTGGGTATTGTTGTAGAAGAGAAATGGAATGGTAGGATGAGAAAATTAGTTAATTTTACTTGTGGTGCAGTCAGAGCCCTTGATGGAGATGGTGGTCATCGACGGCAACAACAGCAGCTTTCTTCATGGGATGATAAACCCTTTGAGATTTTACCAAGTGGTAAAAAATCTTACTTGGATGAGCAAGATTTTGTTGCATTTCTTGATCCTCCTAAAGATTTGATTCCTTTGGACCCTTCCTCTTACAATCCTGCTGCTTATCTTTGGTGGGTAACTCTTGTTTCTGCTTTTTCTATTTACAATATTTTGTAATTACCAAATTCATTTCCATATTCTATTAACAGCTTTATAGAATAACCAATTTTACTGGATTATTTTTAATAATGAAGTATATATCTCTTTTGGGCTACTAAGTTGACCATCTTACTAAAGGATGCAAATCAAACATAGAATAACTAATATGATCTCAGTTCTACTTAGAAATATTAATGTAGCCCATTTTTTTGAAATTGTTGGTTTTAGATGTCAAGTTATTAGTCCTTAGTGGAGTACCAACTATGAAAATGAGATTTGGGGTTAAAATCAGGTTTAAATCATTCAAACTACAAGAACAGTCAGTTTGGCTTATGTCTCAGAGAGGAGCATCGCGTCCAAGATGTAATGCTTGCAGTTGCACGTGCTGTTTTCTAATATAGGGTTTTGCTGCCTTTCCTTGCTGAGTGTTGACTGTTGACTAAGTGCGTCAAATACTAATGAGTTGAATGTTAGCAGAACAAAAGAGAGCTCAAAATTGCTAGAATCTTCTGGTTTAGTACTTGTATTTGAGACTGCATTTTCTTTTGCAAGGCACTGATAGGTTATTTAAAATTTTGCTGGTTAGATGCCATGTCTGGTAACCATTTTCATGCTATTTAGATTGTTCTTATTTCCAGGAAAAAAATTGAAGACATTCCAGAACAAAGGCGTTATCGATTGCTGACCTTGTTAGAACCCAGGTTACTTTTTAATCAAGCTTATCAAGCTCTTCTTTTCATTTTCAATTTTTTTGTTAAGCTTCTTGCTGATTTTTTAAGCTCACCATTTCCCCCGTCTAATTCCACTTGTTGTTGCTAAATTTGAATCATAATTGTATAGTTCATACTTCATGGGCTTTAATTGTTGATATGATAGGATGAATGTAATGTAGGCTTATATCAAAAGCTTGGCAGATTGCTGGAACCCGGTATGAGGATCCTTTGTTAGCTAAGAAAACTGCATCCAACTTGTTACATTGTGAAGATGGTGAAACGTCAGTTACATCAGTTGAATTTTATAATTGCCGAAGCAGTGGAGGTAAGCCATTTGAATGTTGTTGTCATTATTTATGCATTATCTCTTGTTCAAATTGCATCTTTAAAATGGTAAAGAGAGATTGGGTTGGGTGTGGAAGGGATAAACTGCAAAATTAATCTTATTGTTTAGCTGTGTAAACTGACCTTATCAAGGACAATCAAGCTTCCCGAGTTTTAGTATGTGTCAAATTTCTATGACATTATGTTATTAACACGGAACACTGGTGACTAGGAACCTGGCCTGTTGGCTGGATGAAACTCTTCAAGAAGGTCAGTTCTGAATGCTTACCTGTCTTAATTGTCTTAATTCTACCTCATTTCTTCTCTTTTTATCTCTCTCTTTCCTTGCATTCCACACATTCACAAATTTATTCTTCTTGATGCAATTTTGTTTGGGCTTCTCAGGCTATTTTCGGTTGCAGCGACGGGAAGACTTATGGGAGATTGATAGGTATGTCATAGTACTTGCATATCCATTGTGACAGCAAAAGGCAATGAATTCAGGGCCTAAAATATTTGTTCTTGGCCTGTTTTCCTTTCTTTTGTGCTGGGAGTGGAGTCAAGGGATTAGGCAAAAGGGGAGGAACAAAATGCAGCAATCAAATTTACCTGTCTTTAAAATTTCATAACCTTTATTCAAATTCCATTTGTATTTAACTTGAATGGATAGTGTTAGTAGTGTTAGTACTTAGTAGCTTGAAACATTGATAGCCTTTGATTTTGATCAGGTTTGATTCTTTACAAATGGTTTTGGAGTCGAACTTACTATTTTTAGTGTGTTATATGCTGTTGGTTGTTCATGTTTATGCTCTAATTCTAACCGTGCCTTTTCTTTGAAAATAAATATTTGTATGTTGCTGTTGTACTCAGGCTTCCATTTTTATATCATTCCATTCGATTGTGATGTCATGTAAAAGCTTTGTATTGAATGTCATATTTCCATGCATTAGACAGGTGATATATTCTTGATTAGATTAGCAGCTGCTTTTACAAAGTAGAGATTTCCGCCTACCTAGTTTTTTGTTCAGTACCTCTTGTCATTAGAAAGATGAAGGCACTGTACTAGATTTCTTTCAAATGATCTGACTTCGTATTCTATGGTTAACATGACAAGTGATATGAAGCACCAGAACTTGTCAATTTTAGTCCAGTTTATTGGGCTAATTGTTTGACATGGCTCCTTACAGAGTCTTAAAATTTCTGCACATAGTTAGCTTTAAGATGGTACTTCCAACACACTATTTCCAATCTTGTCATAGTTTGTATTTATTGTCAATAATGTCCGAGTGGATTTCTATTGTGTTCATTAGCTATTTTTTTTCCTGTTATTAGCTATATTTTTCTGTTACATGGTTAATATGCTCAACTGCAATGTTTCTCAACTGATGACAATAATCATTGAATAGGAGGATCATTTCTGAGTCAGATCACAAACACTGTTAGTCCATTGTATTTCATGGTAACACAACATGGGGAAGTAATGTCAACAGAGCAGCCCTGCGATCTAGCATATGAACTGGGGGATGGGCACTTGAATCTCCATAATTATCCTCAAGGTTTTCCGACACCAGGTAGGGATTGTGTATAATATTTTAATCAGTGTGCCAACAAAGATTTATAGTTTATTATGCATGTTTTGCTTGTATAGGCTCTCTGACCAAATTTGGAAAATTTGATCATTTTCTGCAGCAAAGCATCCATATCCTTTCAATGATCAGGTTGTTATATATGTTCGGCATGTTGGACCTTCGGTATTGGTAGGGCAAGCATGGCAAGAAGGAAAGGAAATGCAGCAAGTGCCTCGAAAGCTATGCGGTGAGATCTTGATGGTCAAAGATCATATGTCGCTGAAGAAATATTCTGCACATTAGTGGTGCCTCGTGGCAAAGTTCTTAGGTCCGCATAGAGGATTGCTGAAAGCATGCTTCCTGCAAGTATTAAATCATGGATACTATGAATTATAGAGCGGAGAAAAAGTTTCTGTAGTTGTCTTCAGCCTGCAGCATCATCAATGTAGTTCCCGAAATTTTTGAAATGCCCCAGTTATTTAGGTTTTAGATGTAAATATTGTGCCTTCCACATGCGCACTTCTCATATAGTTTGCCTATAACTAGTGAAGGACCTTGAAATACAGTCCGTTGATAAAAGCTGCACTCTTTTTTAGAAATGTACTTGTGAGCGCAAGTTTGGTTTATTTAGTGTTGCTCATCTTATTGTTCTTACTATTATTGTTAGCCATGATACAATGAGAGCAGTTTTGATATTGCTAAAAGCTTTTGGATTCTTTGATGTCTTTCAGCTTCAGGTAGCCTCACACTTCTCCGTATCCTTCAAGAGACAAAGTGGCGTTGATGTCTTTTGTCTTCTATAATACCGGTCATCCGATGAGTCACTCCTAGGGTCATAAAATGAGTATGCCTGATCATGCTTGCTTACAGCCAGGAACCAGGATGACCTGTTTTAAGGAGAACATGATCCAGAATAAGACTGGTACAGGCTATTATAGTATGGTGAATATGACCCTTTTCTGTCATGAATCTCAACAACATAGATGGTAGATTTTTGTTGCAGAAAATAGTAGTAGGAAAAGTGAGTTTAAAAATCTCAGGCCTCGTTTGGTATGAGGTAATTAAAATGAGGGAATGTATAAAATCCATGGATTGATGATGGAATTCATCAAATCTATCTATCGTTTGGTATAAAAAAAATTTTTATGATGGATTTTATAAAATTTACGGAATGAGGGTAAAAACCTTTACTTTGAAGGCTTTTCAAAATCCCACATGGGAGGGATTTTGCTAAAATCCATTGATTGTAACAGAGAAATCATCACAAGTAGTGGCAAAGAGAGACCCGAAGAATTTGGAGAGTAGATTTTTGAATGTCTTCCTAACAGTGCCAGCCAAACATTGATAATGGAGGGACACAGGTTCTCACTGTAAGTGTAAGTGCTAGTGTTCTTGGCACAAGAGAAGCGAATCTCTTGCAAACTAGAGAAAATCGGATTAGAGTTTCACTATTGCCAATATTCTCGATGATTTTCAAGACAAGATCATCCGATAAGCAATCAAAATAGTTTTCTTCTTCTTCAGTAGTCCTTTGGCTCTCAAGGTGAAAAGGCTCCTCCTCAGACGAACGCATTGCTGAAGACGGTTAAACTTAAGGGTAACTACTCTAAGAGATGGATTGAATATGATATCTATCTCTATATGCCTCTTGTTGAAAATTTTAGGTTGCAGAGGAGGAAAAGAGAAAAAAAGAAATTAAATAAACACTAAAATATATCTCTGCAATAACTACACACTTTATTCATTTATCAAGCCTACAAATATAGGCAACAAAAATACAAAACAAATTAAAAAATAACTAAAAATCATAAAAAGCTCCTAAAAATCTTCGACCAAAATAACCCAAATTTATTCCTAAAATCTCTAAATTAAATTCCTAAAAATCTTGCCTAGCTCTTAATAGGTAAAAGATGAAAATACCCAACATTCCATCCTTGCATCTTTTACTGATTCAAGCGAAAGATTAAATAAAATAATCCAAAAAGAACTAATCATTACAGTTTAAAGACAGTGCTGGTCTCCCAAAGAAAATCTTCCAAAAACATTACCGTTTTGAGACATATCGGTCTCTTCAAAAAAATTGTTCTTGCAGTTTTGAGAATTGCCAGTCTCTTTAAAGATTGATTTTACAGTTTTGAGACTTGCCGGTCTCTTCTAAAAAGTCACCATTGACAATGATTTTTTTTTGAACTCATAAATGTCACAAGAACAAAAAATAAGAACAAGGAAAATAAATTTTCAAAGGAACCAACTATTATTTGCATAAGGGTTTTTTTCACTTTTTTTTCATTATTGATACAGGCCCCAAAAGATCATGTAGGCTCTGATACCATGTTGAAAATTTTAGATTGTAGAGGAAGAAGAGAGAAGAAGAGAAATTAAATAACCACTAAAACATATCTTTGCACTAACTACTCACTTTATTCATTAATCATGCTTATATTTATAGGCAATAAAAATACAAAGCAAATTCAAAAATAACTAAAAAACATAAAAAGCTCCTAAAAATCTTCAACCAAAATCACTCAAATTTATTTATAAAATCTCTAAACCAAATTCCTAAAAATCTTGTCTAGCTCTTGAATAGGTAAAAGATGAAAATACCTAACACCTCTCTATATTTATATCCGTGTGCAAGGGGTATAAGTTCAATTATTTGGATTTAAAATCCTGATCCTAATCAAAGTTTATTATTTTTCTTGATAATTACGAAATCAATAATCCCATTGTTACCTTTTTTTTTTTGAGGAAACCATTGCATTGCATTAAATCATCAAAAAAGTAACATCATTCAAAAATGGAGAAGGATCATTCCACCATTCTTGGACACCTGACATAGAGATCGAAGCTCTAGGATAGCTATCGAATTCACAGATCGCTTGATAAAACGGAAACTATAATTCTCAACAAAGAGAATAAGTAAATACGGTCCTTAATAACTGACCCAAAATATGAACGATCCTCTGAATTGTTCCGAAAAGCCAAGACCACATTCAGAGCATCCGATTCAAAATCAATTGAAGAGAGACCGTGTGTCTTTATCCATGACAAAGCCTCACGAAAGCTTAAGGTTAAGGCTTCAGCTAAAGATGGGGCGATATGGCCTTGCCAAATACCTCCTTTGCCTGCTAAGAAAGCCCCCCTGTTACCTCTTAAAACCAACCCGTACCCAGCCTTGTTCTGATGCTTAAAGGTTACTGCATTTATGTTGCACTTCCACCTCCCCTCTACTGGTGCAACCTACTCCACCGCTCCATTCGTACGTAGCCTGTAAATTACCCACAGTCATGTTGGTTTGCCTAGCTGCCAGTGCCAGCCATTGATTAAGAAACTGTACGGCTTTTGTTACTGCCGCTACGGGTCGAATTGCAGGCTCACTCCATACAAGTGCATTCCGAGACCTCTAAATGGCTGACATGACCATTGCTACTTTCCCAGCTCCTCAGATAGTAATTCAGCGGTAAACTTCTAAAGCATCTGTATATTTCCCTCAGGGTCCCATTGAACATTAATCTGTGCAGATTGCCAAAGTTGCATTGCATTACTACAAAAGAAAAAAACATGAGGAGTAGTGTCACTACAATTACAGAAACGACAACAATCATCCGGAACTATACTCGCTGCTTCAGCGCTACCTTCGTTGGTTGGCAAGATCGCCAAATCAGATTTCAGACTTTGGGAGGAATATGTAGAGACCAGAGACCTGCCTAGTTTATCTCAGGGGTATGATTCGGTTCCCCATCATCTTGCTTTAAAATCTGATTATATGCCGTCTTTATAGAGTACAAGCCCTTCCTATCCCATTTCCCAGAGGTGGCAAATGGGTGGGTATGGGTTGGGTTTAAATGGGTGGGTCAAATATCACCCATTCCACTCATTTATCATCCATATAAATTTTAAATGGGTATTCACACCCATCTAACCCTTACCCACCCATATACCCATATAATATTTAATGTCCTACTTTTTATATTTATTTTTATTTATTTATAAGTTTTTAGTATTTTTCTTTAAAATTTTAAGATATTTCTTTAAAATGGATACCCACACCCACCAAACTAGTCAATTAGGTTTAACTTGTTGGCATTTATTTTTCAAATATTTTTAAATTTTGGTTCCGTTCGGTTTTAGATTTTTTGTCAAAAAACCAAACCGAACAGGATTGAAAAGCCAAAAACCCAAACCGGACCAAAAAACTCAAAACTGAACCGGACAGGATCAAAAAACTTAAAACTCAAGCCGGACCGAAAAACTGAAAACTCGAACTGACCAAAAATAGAAAATCCAAACTGGACCAAAAATAAAAACCCGAATCGAGCCGAAAAACCGAAAACTCAAACCTGGCCGAAAAATAAAAAATTGAATCGGACTAGGACAAAAAACCAAACCGAACCAGGATGAAAAACCGAAAATTGAAAATATGAGCTAGACAAAAAAATTGAAAAATCGTACCAGGATGAAAAACCAAAAACCCAAACTGGACGAAAAAAATCAAAAATTGAATCGGACCAAATATCGAAACCCCGAACCGGACCAAAAAATAGAAAACCGAACTGGACCGAAATATCAAAAACTCAAACCGGACCGAAAAATGAAAAACCCAAACTGTACCGAAATTGAATCAGACAAAAAATCGAAAACCCGAACTAGACTGAAAAATCATACCAGGATGAAAAATCGAAAACCCTGATTGGACAGAAAAATTGAAAATCTAATCGAACCAAAAACTGAAAACCCGAACTAGACCAAAAAATAGAAAACCCGAACTCGATCGAAAAATCAAAAATTGAACCAGACCAAATATCAAAAACCCGAACCAAACCGAAAAATAAAAAACCTGAATTGGACCAAAAACCCGACCTGGACAAAAAAAATCAAAAACTCAAACCGGGCCTAGAAACCAAAAACCCGAACAGTACTGAAAAATCAAAAATTGAATTAGATCGAAAACCAAAAACCCGAACTGGACCGAAAAACCAAAAACTCAAACTAGACCAAAAACAGAAATCCCAAACCGGATTGAAAAACCAAAACCCGAACCGGCCAAAAAGCCAAAAACTCGAACCGGATCAAACCGAAAACCAAAAACTCAAATAGGACCGAAAAACAAAAAAAAAACCCGAACTGGACCAAAAAATCAAAAATCAAATCGGACAAAAACTGAAAACCCAAACCAGACTTAAAATCGAAAACCCGAAAATCAAATCGGACCAAATATCGAAAACCCAAACCGGACCGAATACCCGACTTGGACCAAAAAAATCAAAAACTCACACCGGGCCAAGAAATCAAAAACCCGAACTTGACCGAGAAACTGAAAATCAAATCATACCGAAAACCAAAAACCCGAATTGGACCGAAAAACCAAAAACCCGAACTGGACCGAAAACCTAATCGGATCAAAAACTGAAATCCCGAACCGGATCGAGACACCAAAACCCGAACCGGGCCAAAAAACCGAACACTCGAACCGGATTAAACCAAAAAAGCAAAAACCCGAAATGACATTTCCACATCCATGAGTCTTATTGTTGTCGTACTGCCAATAGAGTAGAAATAATTCTCCTCTCCCCTTCTTCAAGAAAGAGATCATTTATGACTCGGCAGTCCCATTTACGAGCCCCTAAACACATCAGTTCAGACACTGGCATATTACCATTCCTATAGGAGGAGGTCCCATAACGTAACTGCTATCTTCCCAAATCAGCCATGGATCCCCCACACACACGAGTGGATCAACCATCTCTGATGCGTCATAAACACACTTCCCTTAGCAAGGACTGAGTTGAAAGTAAGCTCCTCCAGCTGTAGCTTGGATTAAAACCGAGCTCAGCATTCAAAAAATTGGTATAGGGAAGTAACGCGCTTTCAATAACATGCAAACTATAACGACTACGAATTGCAAAGAAGCCTCCACCCTTGCTTACCCATACCTCCTAGCCATTTTTTTCACACTCAATCTATTCCAACTCATCTAGTGAATACCTCTCTTGTGATCAATACCACTACCCCACCAAAAAGAATTAAGCATCCTTTCTAATTCGGCACAAAGGTCTAATGGAATTAGAAAGACGCTCATTGTATACGTGGAAAGTGCTTGAAGGACAAATTTCACTAAAATATCCTTGCCAGCCTTGGATAACAATTTGTTCTTCCACCCATTGACCCGTCTCCACACCCTGTCTCTGATAAAACTCAAAATTGATTTTTTGTCCCAACCTAGGAAAGTAGGCATTCCTAAATAATTACCATGATTCTGAACCCGAACAACCCCCAGAATATTACACACTGCTCCTGGCATGCTATCCGAAGTGTTTGAACTGAAGGATGCTGAAGATTTGGTGAAATTAACGAGCTGCCCTGAAGCTTCGGCATAAAGTTGGAAGCAAAGTTTAATTGATTCGGATTCAGCTGTATTTTCCCGGGAAAAAAAAAAAAGAAACTATCATCTGCAAAAAAAATAACAGATAATCCCATTGTTACCTATATATTGAAAAAATCGCACATATTCTGTCAAAAAAAAATTACATGAATCCTAACACAAATTGAAATCAGTAATCACTTAGAAAATATTTTCTCTCATTTTTTATATTCTGATAATTTAAGAAGGAAGAAGGTTATCATCACCTATGTTGAATTTATACCATTCAAATTATATACCACCGATTTTTCTCTTCTTTTCATAAAATGAACATTTAGATTACTTATCGAGTTTATACTATTTAGATTATATATATAGTGGTTTTTTTTCTCATATTCAGAAAAAGAAAATAATATAGATTTGTTGGTAATTGGATCGGGTTGGGACACCCATGACAGGTTGATCCATACCGGGATCCATATGATTATTAACATATAAATAAAATAATATAAAGTAAATAAAAGAAACTTATATGGGTAGTTACTTGGTTAAGTAAATAACTGCACTAGCAGTTATCTGCCATAAACAAGAGAACGTGACAGAAAAGAAAGGAAATAAGTCCTTTCACGTATAGAAAACATTATTCTCAAAAACAAAATAAGAAGAAATCTCTCTACAGAACTACAATAGAATCTAATAACAATCAAAGAAGTAAATTGGGTTGTGGATTAAAGTGTTTTTCCTTCTTGTGATTAACACTCTGACTTGCCTTTCTCAATCAAGATTATTGTGGAAACATCAAAAGGTAAGTGATTTATCCTTAATCTTATTGATTATTGTTGTTTAACATTGGTATCAGTGCCTTAATGATGTTTCTCAAAGATTGTGATTGGATTTGATGATTTATGGCATAATTACATGAACATTTATCATATATAATAATCTGTTTGTGATAGCACTTTGGGTGATTTTTCGTTATTTATTGGTTATGTATCTTGTTATTCCGCTGCTATATATAGTTAATACATATTGCAACCTTTAAATCAATATAAAGAACATAAAATTTTGAGTTTTGCAGAGAAAGTTATGAGTATGCAAAACACTGTCAAATCTAGAAATTAGTTTGACAGTGGTGAAGTACCATGTTTGGTGACTCTTTTGTGTTTTGTATTATATGATTTATGATACATAATTTGCATATTCATTTAATATGCCATATATACTTTACATTGACACATAGAACGTCAATTTTGGATCATTTTAGAGAGATATATGCATGTAAAGTAGATCATAATCTGGAAATTTTGTGCATCAGTGATTAAATGGCCACTTTAACAAATTTTTTCGGACTTAATGTTTATGATTTTCATTATGTTAACTATAAGAACCTATAGTATGTAATATAAGCTATAAAACCTATATCAGAACATCAAATTTGAATAACTACAAAAAAAGTTATAGATGTTCAAAGTTGGCCACTCAGATTGTTCAAATCTGAAATTCTGAAATTTTTTCTTAAGTACCAAATCTGATTTTTGGCAAATAATTTTCTTTGGAAATTTTTTTAAGAATCTAAATTATAATGGAAGAAAATTTTGTTTTGTTATCATATTTTGGAATAATGACAAATTAAATTTATTTTATTTTATTTTAATTATATTCATAAGGTGTGTTTTTTTTATTATATACATTTATTCTATATTGGTGTTTGGCTTGAGAATTATTTTTTTGCCTTATTTAATTTTTTTATTTCCTTAATTTGTTTTAGGGAATACGTCTCGCTTGAGGAGAATGCGGAGACTTTTTGCCTATAGGTAGTTAAAAAAAAATAAACCACCTAAAGATAGAAGGGGAATGATAAGAACTCCTATTGCTGCTAGAGGTGAAGTAGCAAGAGACCGGCTTAGGCAATTGAAAAATGATCTCACCACATATATAATGGATTTTGGACACACCTTAATAGAGCATGTGATTATAGTGCATGAGAAAATACAAAAAGTCATCCACAATGGTCATGTAATGAATGATTTTTAACAATACCAAGCTTTGTATGCATACTCTTCTTGAAAATATATAAGCTCTTAGTAGCTATTGGCTAAGAGAACATGATGAAGATTTTTGGAAAAGTCCTAATGATGCAAGACATTTTGTAAATGGAAACACTAATCGTTATGAAACATCAATTTACTTATTTTTGGAAGATAATATTTGAAAGAATTTAAAAAAAGTCTTACCCTTGGAATAAAAGTTTTCAAAATAATGCTCGGAAGTTTTTTTAATAAATCTACTTCTATAAAAAAGAATGTAGATGCATACATAATTACAAACATCATGGATAAAATGAAGTTAGAAGAGTCAATTCCAAGGAGGATTAAATATTTGAGTACTTAATTTGCATTTGTACATTATTTTTATCATTGCCAATATGTTGTTATATATTTACTTGTTTAAAGATATGTAATGAACATAATTTTTTTGTTGTATATATTATGAAGTCTATTTTATTTTTTATTATCTATTCGTATGACTTCATATATGGGCATTTTATGATTGGTAGAATTCA
>CANYLF010102578.1:0-12986 GCA_948193215.1 Bocquillonia castaneifolia
GGCTTATTCCTGCAAAGTTTTTTGGGGTAGTTTGTGTTCTTTTTGTTTCCTTGGCGATATTGTGGTGGTGCACCTGTGCATTTATATGAAATTGTCATTTTGTTCCCAACTACCTGTGTGTAATAGAGTCTGTGAGCCAATATGAATGGTGTCTACTGTCTATGTAATGGTATGGTCTATGGACAGAACATCACTTAACTTTTTTATGCTTAGTTTTACAGCTTACATTAATTAGTTTCAATATTGCTTGATGTGAGATATAGGATTTGAAATTGTTTCGAGTGTTGTTTTGGTGCAGCAAACAACCATGATCATTGGAATTAATGTGCTTTTATGTTTATCATGGCAAGTTTAAGACATCCATGAAAGAAACATGCAAGGAGGATGACATCTGATGACTTTTAAGTTTAGCATGTGACCTAGGGGGATCTGACCTTAAGTTTAGCATATGAACAACCAATTAATGTGTTTTTATGTGTGTTTAATGTTTACCATGGCAAGTTTAAGGCATCCAAGGAGAAGAATGACATATGACTACCTTGAGTTTAGCATCTGACCAATAATTTACACAATACACATTGCTATGATCAGTGTGTGTACAATTTACATGTAAAGTTGCTGTGAGTGATGTTTAGATGCAACAAGCAAACATGATTAAAGGAATTGCTGACCATGCTAATGTTTATAATTCCAGGTTTAATATATCTAGTAGAGAAGCATGTAAGAAGAGTGCATATGCTTAGCTTAGTGGAACTGAACTCTGCTTGCCCTGAATTACCTAATCATGTCAAGTAAAGAAGCGTGCAAGCAATGTAACATAAAGTGGACTTGACCCTAACTAGGTCATCTATTCACTAGAATATTATTATTTTCATGTTCCCTTGTAGCATGAATACCCTTTTATTTGTTTATTTTTTTCTGTATCTCCGTAGCTCAACTCATACTAGCTAACTGCTGTGATCAATGTAATACCCTTTGTGGTAGATCACTTCTTTGATTGGAAAGTGTCTCAAAGATCATTGTCCAAGGTCCAATTTTTTTAAACTACCCTAAATTCTATGTTTTCTGTTGAATACCCTAAATTTTTTTAAACTACCCTAAATTCTATGTTTTTTAAACTTCAAATGATGTTAGTTTATACTGACCATATATCTCAAGTAGTTTCTAGTCTGTATGTTGACAGACATATTTGCACTTCTGTTGAGCAGGAAGAGAGGACTAAAGAAAGTTTCAAACAGGTATCCTTTTTCCCCTGAATTCTGATGTTTTTTTTTATGTCTTATATATTTCCAATCTGTCATGAACTGTTTGTAGCATATGAAGATACCCTGTACTTGAAAACCCTGTATAATCATCATAATTTTGTTTTCGTTTAAAACAAAAGCAGCAAAATTCTGTATTAAATTATGACTAGTCTGATAGAAACTATTCTGTATTAGTCAGATCTTTCTAGAGCTGGTTGACTTCACTTGAAACAAGGACTTACAATCCTATTTATAGTGTCAAACTTAAGATTTAGATCAGCACAATCTTTGGATTGGAGTCATAAAATTTACATTTTATTCTAGGGGTGGAAAAGAAAATGTGTTCACAATTTGAGCATTTCAATTAGATACTCAAAATGAGAGCTTCACCTGTAATGGAACTGTGGAGGCTTAACATAAATTGTAATGCTATTTAGGCTAGAACTTCTAAACTAGGAAAAGTAATTTAATATTTAAATTGTTGGATTTCTCTTCAATACCAACTCACCTTTGATAACTCTGAATTCGCCTTTAACTTAATTCTGCATGTATGGAGTTTTACATTTATTCTAACTACACAAAGCATGACAAAACAGGTTGTGGAAGTAATGGCTGTCAAAAGAGAATCTCCTTTCATCCCCGTGGAAAAAAGAGTAGAGCTTCTTCTCCTGCAAGGGAATTCAGATACAAGAAAAAATAACAGGTATAACAGAAGCTATATTTTGATGAAATTTGTTTTTGACTCTATTAACAATGAAAATGAAAAACAAAACATAATATTATAATATATATAAAATGTGGAGTTAGTAGGTAAATTTATTTCTATATTCTTTTCTAGTTAGTTTGTCGTTGAGTTCTTGGATTGGATAAATTAGGCAATTACTAATTTATTAAATTTATTAGTAATAAATAATACAATAATTAATTAATTAGGATTTATAAAAAAAAGTTAATTAAATTAAATTCATGTGTGGTTCATCATAAGTAATCCTAGAGCATGTATTTGGTTTGGTGGGAAAGTGAAGATGGAGTAAAATCAATTGAGGAAATGCATAGAAAATTCAGTAGGATTTCTATATCCATTAAGTATATTGTATTCCATTTTTTGTTTTGTCAGTTAATTTTTAGAGTTTTGCTTGCTACTGGAATTCTTATATTTGTTTGGTGGAATGTTAGTCACTTGAGGCTGAATAATCAGCTGCTATCTCTGTTGTAGCCTCTGACAACTGTTGAAATGCTTTATGATATGTCAATTTAGCCGATTTGCATCTTGCTCACCTTGATAAGTGAAATTTCTTCTATATACATATATATTCTGTAATCTTCTTCAGGATTTAAGTGCAACTTGTGGGCTTAGAATATGCTTATTTTGGAGAGGATGGAAAGTGAAAAGACTTGGTTTATGAAAATAATAGTAATTCAGATATTTAACTAACTGTATTTACATAAACCGGTTTTAGCTTCATGCTTAGAGATTTATGAAATCTCATGTAATGGTTATGAAAGACCTGTTCACTGAGCTGGTTTGGGCAGGCTCGAGCCTGAAAATGAAATTCAGTTTTGACTCTATTAACTAAGAAAATTAAAATGAAAAAAAAACATAATACTAAAAGTAGAAAGTTTCTCTTCTTTGATACTTAATTGAGTGATAGGCCAAGAATGATTTCTGTTATAAATTAATGAAAACAGGAACCTGATGTAGGACTGAACTATGACTAGATTTAATAGAACTATTCTGTACTATTAGTCAGCTCTTTCTAGAGCTGATTGACTTCACTTGAAACAAGGACTTGTGATCCTATTTATAGTGTGATGCTTAAGCTTTAGATCAGCACAATCTTTCTATTGGAGCAGTAAAAGTTACATCTGATTTGCAGGAGGGGAAAAGAAAATGTGATCACAACTCGAAAATTTCTATTAGATACCCAAAATGAAAGCTTGACCTATAATAAAAAATTATATAGGTCAACATAAATTGTAATGCTATTTAGGTTAGAAATTCTAAACTAGGAAAAGTAATTTAATATTTAAATCGTCTGATTTCTCTTCAATACCAACTCACCTCTGATAACTCTGAATTAGCCTTTGACTTAATTCATCATGTATGGACTATGGAGTTTTATATTTATTCTAACCGCTCGAAGCATGACAAAACAGGTGGAGGAAGTAGTGCCTGTCAAAAGAGATTCTCCTCTCATTCTCGTGCAAAAAAGAGTAGAGCTTCTTCTCCTGCTAAGGGAATTCAGATACAAGAAAAAATAACAGGTAGAACAAAAGCTCTGTTTTGATGAAATTTGTTTTTGACTCTATTAACAGTGGAAATGAAAAAACAAAACATAATATTAAAATATATAGAAATGTGAAGTAAGTTGAGTTCTTGGATTGGATAAATTAGTAATGTACTAATTTATTAAATTAATTATTAATAATTAATACAATAATTAATTAATTAATCAGGATTTTATAAAAATATAGTTGATTAAAATAAATTCATGAGTGTTTTATAAAATAAGTAATCCAGGAGCATGTATTTGGTTTGGTGGGAAAGTGAAGATGAGGTAAAATCAATTGAGGAAATGCATAGAAAATTCGGTAGGGTTTCTATATCCATTAAGTATATTCTATTCCATTTTTGTTTTGTTAGTTAATTTTTAGAGTTTTGCTTGCTACTGGAATTCTTACTTGTTTGGTGGAATATTAGTCACTTGAGGCTGAATACTCAGCTGCTACCTCTGTTATAGCCTCTGACAACTGTTGAGATGCTTTATGATATGTCAATTTAGCCGATTTGCTTCTTGCTCACTTTGATGAGTGAAATTTCTTTTATATATATATTCTGTAATCTTATTCAGGATTTAAGTGCAACTTGTGGGCTTAGAATATGTTTATTTTGGAGAGGATGGAAGAATTACTGGAAATACTTGATTTATGAAGATAATAGTAATTCAGATATTTAACTGACTGTATTTGCATCAACCAGGGGATTTATGAAATCTCATGTAATGGTTGTGAAAGACCTGTTCACTAAGCGGGTTTGGGCAGGCTCGAGCCTGAAAATGAAATTCATTTTTGACTCTATTAAATAAGAAATGAAAATGAGAAAAAAAAAACATAATATTATAAGTAGAAAGTTACTCTTCTTTGATACTATAATTGAGTGATCGGCCAAGAATGATTTCTTTTATAAATTTATGAAAACAGGAACCTGATGTAGGACTGAACTATGACTAGACTTAATAGAACTATTCTGTACTAGTAGTCAGGTCTTTCTAGAGTTGATTGACTTTACTTGAAACAAGTACTTATGATCCTATTTATTGTGTTAAACTTAAGCTTTAGATCAGCACAATCTAAAGAAAATGTGATCACAACTCAAATATTTCTATTAGTTGCTCAAAATGTTAGCTTGACCTATAATAAAATTGTATAGGCTTAACATAAATTGTAATGCTACTTGGGTTATAAATTCTAAACTAGGAAAACTACTTGTTGAATGTTTAAATGGTTGGATTTCTCTTCTATACCAGCTCGCCTTTGATAATGTCTTGAGTAGTTCTTTCTGCAGAATGCTTTGTGCATTCAAAATTTCAATAAAATGAAGCTTGGATCAGAGTGTATTTTGTGGTTACAAAAATTATTTTACATTAGATTTAGGCAACTCTTGGAGAGCTAATTGTGTTCATTTGAATGAAGGACTTGTAATCCTTTTTAACTTAATTCGGCTTATATGGAGTTTTACACTTATTCCTACGTAAAGCACGACGAAACAGGTAGAGGAAGTAGTGGGTATGAAAAGAGGATCTCCTCTCATCCTCGTCCTAAAAAGAGGAGAGCTTCTTCTCGAGCTAAGGGAATTGAGATACAAGAAAAAATAACAGGTATATTTCGACTCGATTTGTTTTTGACTCTTTTAACTAAGCATGAAAATAAAACATCATACATATATATATATATATATATATATGATGAGAAGCGTGAATGTCAGGAAAAACAGACAGCAAAATATGAAGGATATTGCAAAAGTTATTTTGATGAAATTTGTTTTTGACTCTATTAACTAAGAAGATGAAAAAAAAACATAATATTAAAAATAGAGTTTCTTTGTTTTGATACTGTGATGGAGTGATTTGCCAAGAATGATTTATGTTATGAATTGATGAAAACAGGAACCTGATGTAGGACTGAACTTTGACTAGATTTATAGAAACTATTCTGTATCAGTCAGCTCTTTCTACAGTTGGTTGACTCTACTTGAAACAAGGACTCATGATCCTATTTATAGAGTTAAACTTAAGGTTTAGATCGACACAATCCTTGTCATAAATTTACATCTGATTTGCAGGGTGGAAACAGGATCGGCTTAACATAAATTGTAATGCTATTTAGGATAGAATTCTAAACTAGGAAAACTACTTATTTATATTTAAATGGGTGGATTTCTCTTCAATACAGCTCACCTTTGATAACTCTGAATTCACCTTTAACTTAATTCAGCATGTATGGAGTTCTACACTTATTCTAACTACACAAAGCATGACAAAACAGATGGTGGAAGTAGGCGCCGTCAAAAGAGAATCTCCTCTCATCTCCGTGCAAAAAAGAGTAGAGCTTCTTCTACTGCTAAGAGAATTCAGATGCAAGAAAAAATAACAGGTATAACAAAAGCTATATTTTGATGAAATTTGTTTGTTGACTCTATTAACAATGAAAATGAAAAGCAAAACAAAACATTATAATATATATAAAATGTGAAGTTGGTGAGTAGTTATTTTATTGCTATATTCTTTTCTCATTAGCTTGTTGATGAGTTCTATGATTGGATAAATTGGCAATGTACTAATTTATTAAATTAATTATTCTACCACACAGCATTTGCTTGCTCTTCCATGCAGAGTTATGAAGTTAATGGACCCCCTTGTGGTCTTTTGGATGCATTACTTGATATTGAGAAGGTTGCCAAAAGAGAGATTGATGGAGATCCCAACTTCATTTCTATCATCACCCGCATATTACCGACTTGCCTGATGTGATGGCAGCATATATGCTTCTGCCGGAGGAGTTGGAGCTACGCTTTCTGCAGCTGTTAAAGACATCATAATGTCCTTAGTCCCTCTCTGTTTTTTCTTTTTTCCAGATTATGTTGCTACATTTTAGTTTTGTTTTGTGGATGTTTCATTAGATTCTCAGTGCCCCACGCTATTATTTTTCTAACCACTTGTTTTCCTGCTCTTCGTCCGAATCTTATTATATTTCTAACTGGTCGTTCTTCTCCGTTTCATGTAGAAATTAATTAGATTTTAGTTTAGAATTATAAATATATGTTTTTAGTTTCAAGAGAAAATATATACAATTAAAGTTAAAGAATTATTTATTCTTATACTTGATCAATATAGTATATTTAGTTATAGAAACAAAAAAATAATTAAATATATTTTAAAATTAATTCTTAATTTCATAAGTTTCTTAGTTAAATTTAAAAAAATCATAAAGGTTTATTTAATAATTCATAAAATTTTATGTTTATTTTTGTAAGCCTCCCCATATTATATATAAAATGTATATCTTTTTTTACTAAATTAAGATGATACAAGAAAAACCATTATAACTACCATCACCATTGTAATGGTAGTGAAAGACCTGTTTACTAAGCGGGTTTGGACGGGCTCGAGCTGAAAATGAAATTCAGTTTTTACTCTATTAACTAAGAAAATTAAAATGAAAAGAAAACATAATATTAAAAGTAGAAAGTTTCTCTTCTTTGATACTTAATTGAGTGATTGGCCAAGAATGATTTCTGTTGTAAATTAATGAAAACAAGAACCTGATGTAGAACTGAACTAGGACTAGACTTGATAGAACTATTCTGTACTATTAATCAACTCTTTCTAGAGCTGATTGACTTCACTTGAAACAAGGACTTGTGATCCTATTTATAGTATTAAACTTAAGCTTTAGATCAGCACAATCTTTCTATTGGAGCCGCAAAATTTACATCTGATTTGTAGGAGGAAAAAGAAAATGTGATCACAACTCGAATATTTTTATTAGATACTCAAAATGAAAGCTTGACCTATAATAAAAAAATTGTATAGGCTCAACATAAATTGTAATGCTACTTGGGCTAGAAATTCTAACTAGAAAAACTACTACTTGTTTAATATTTAAATGGGTGGATTTCTCTTCAATAGCAGCTCACCTTGCCTTTGATAAAGTCTTGAGTAGTTCCTTATATTATATACAATGTCTTGTGCATTCAAAATTTCAATAAAATGAAGCTTGGATCAGAGTATGTTATTTATGGTTACAAAAATTATTTGACATTAGATTTTGAAGAGCTAATTGTGTTCATTTGAATCAGGGACTTGTAATCCTTTTTAACTTAATTCAGCATGTATGGAGTTTTACATAAAGAATGTATAAGAAACAGGTGGAGGAAGTAGTGGCTGTCAAAAGAAAATCTCCTCTCATCCTCGTCCAAAAAAGAGGAGAGCTTCTTCTCCTGCTAAGGGAATTGATAGACAAGAAAAAGAACAGGTACATAACAAAAGCTACTGATAAAGTAGTAGATATTGGGCTAGAATTAGACCCAATACCACACAACAGAAAAATGGCAACTTTCTAGAAGACCAATGGGACACTTGTAAGAAATCTAGCAGGTGCTCCAAAAACCCTAGATTCCTTGAACATACTATATAAAGAATAATACAAGGATATGTGAGGTAATTCTATTTTTTCTAAAACCTTAAACCCTTTTATTCGCTATTTTCCTGGTACTATTTACTAACTTAAACATCGGAGTACGAACGGGACCACCTAGTCCCGTCGTGTTCTAAACTTTCATTTGTATTGTAGAGACCCGCAGAACAGGCAGGTAGACTCGGAAAGCAGAGGATAGATTTCGACTCAATTTGTTTTTGCCTAAAGGATATCGCAAAAGTTATTTTGATGAACTTCGTTTTTGACTCTATTAACTAAGAAAATGAAAAAAAAACATAATATTAAAAACAGAGACTCTCTCTGCTTTGATACTGTAATTGAGTGATTGGCCAAGAATTATCTGTTATGAATCGATGAAAACAGAACTTTGACTAGATTTATACAAACTATTCTGTATGATTTTGAATAGTTTTAATTACTTCTAGAAATTGATACAAAATTCTACTTCTACTAATCTCTTTGCAACTATCTTGTTTTGGCTTGCTAGTGCAGTACCTTTATGTTGAAATTACATACTGATCCACATTCTTTATTATACAATTTTGTTTTCGTTCAAAACAAAAGTAGCAAAATTATCCAGGCAGGCCTTAACATTACATTTCTTTTATTTGGACAGATAGAATGCAGGTATGAAATATAGATCAGCAATCAATCAGCTGATTATTCGATGAAATATAATAATGGGATTCTGATGATGAGAAGCGTCAATGTCAGGAAAAGATGTCACAAAAGTTATTTTGATGAAATTCATTTTTGACACTATTAACTATGAAAATGAAATTCGTTTAGAAAGTTTCTCAACTTTGATAATATAATTGAGTGATTGGCAAGAATGATTTCTGTTATAAATTGATGAAAATAGGAACCTGATGTAGGACTGAACTATGAGTAGTTATAGAAACTATTCTTTTTTAGTCAGATCTTTCTAGAGCTGGTTGACATCACTTGAAACAAGGACTTACGATCCTATTTATAGTGTCAAACTTAAGCTCTAGATCAACACAATCAATGGATTTGAGTCATAAAATGTATGGTGGTAAAAGAAAATGTGATCACAATTCGAATATTTCTGTTAGATACAAAAATGAGAGCTTGACCTGTAATGGAACTATGTAGGCTTAACATAAATTGTAATTCTATTTAGGCTAGAAACTCTAAACTAGGAAAACTAATTTAATATTTAAATGGGTGGATTTCTCTTCAATACTAACTCACCTCTGATAACTCGTAATTAGCCTTTGACTTAATTCCTCATGTATGGACAATGGAGTTTTATACTTATTCTAACCGCACCAAGCATGACAAAACAGGTGGTGGAAGTAGTGCCTGTCAAAAGAGATTCTCCTCTCATCAGCCAGAGCATAGTAAAGGGGAATATGTTTTCCTATGACGTGCTGATTTTGAGTATGAAACTGGCCCAGCATTTTTCAGGCCTCTGAATCCTGAAAATGTGGGTGCCAATGTGGCTGGGAGTTCTAGGGTGAGCAATATCAGCAGAATCAATATCAACAGCAGCATCATCAGTCTTGTTTTCGCCCTCCTCCAGCGATCAGGATAGGAAACTAACTGACAATGATTTTATTGCTTCTAACTTGTCTCTATTGCATCATAGGGTCATACATCAGGGATACAGTTTTAAAGAGAAGAGAAAAGAAAAAAAAAGATGAAAAATTTGATATGTAAAAATGGAAGAGAATTACAACACTCTTACTCATTCAATTAACTCAACATATTAAACTTAACAAAAAACAAGCCTTATATAGGCAACTTACAAGAGAAGGCATAAAATAGACAAGTTTGACACGTGTCAAACTTACTTACATGCATTGGCTAACACAAGGCATGTTAAACATAATGATTAAAGGTAAACACACTTAACTAGCAACCTATATGCATTATCTTGAGCTAAACAAAAAATAAAGACAAGACATTAATTAAGACAACTAAAGTGCAGCCCTCTTCCATCTCATCAAGCTCTAACAACATCTGATTTCCAATATCAGACTCAAATACATCAACATCTGATTTTCTTTTAAATTGTGAATGTGTTCAAAATTGTAAGAATTTGGATGATTGTGTTGGTTAAGACTTTCATTGATTGAGAATGGAATGGTGTTTGTAAAATAGAATTATTTGTTGGATAAAATTTAGATTGGTTGAATTAAGATTATTTATGAATTAATTGTATGATTTATAAGTTATATAGTTTTGGTAATTTTTATTTAATATATTATAGTTTAGTAAATTAAATGTTTATTGAGTCGCCAGCTCACCCCTTGGCAATTTTTCTCAGGTCTGTGTGGTAATATAAAATCCTAGCCATGCATCGCTTCAATTTTGCATCATCAACATAATCAGGTGGGCTAGAGGAGAATACGTGTTGCACAGGGTATATTGGGAATGTAAAATATGATTATAATATGTGTGTGATGTAGTGAATAAGCATTTTTGTGAAAAAGAATAATGTTGTGTGAGAATTTGCAGGTTTGAATGTTATGTATAATATTTAATACACTGTCATAAATTTTGGGGCTGTTTTTACCTCAATTATAGATGCAATTTGAAGCTAGTTAATCAACAGTATTTTTTTATAAATTTTTAACCATTTGATACCTTAATAAGTCCCCTAAAAACCCTACAAAATTCAGACCAAAACTAATTCGTTTAGGTGGTGAAATAATTTAAGTTTTCAAAAATGAATTTTAATTCTATTTTTGCATAGTTGCCACCCCAATAGTAATTTTTTAGTATTTGACTTCTATAATTTTTCTAAATTGATTTTTAAGGTCTATTTAAGTATATTATGAATGAATATAAAGTTAGATTGAAGAAAAAGTGTATAAATTGGCCAAAATAATTCAAATACTATACTTTAAGAATATTTTTTTTAAGTTGTAGACACTGGATTTTTTGATACAGGTACGTTGAAGCGGCATGGGAGCCCAATAATGAATACGGACTAGTTTAGACCACTTTGTTACCCAATTTCTCGTAGAAATGAGCTGGAGAAAAATAAAAATTAAAAAAATTATTTCAAAAAATGTTACATATTTTCAAAATGTGTTTTTGGCCTAATTTAGGGTCTGAACAAGTGTTTAAATATTTGTCTGAACCTTAAAACACTACCCGAATAAACCAGAAAATTGTTTTTAGTCAAGAGCCCATTAGGCCCAGAAACAAACATCCGGCCGAATGATCAATGATCCGACTGGATGTTCATTTTTTGAATTATTGGCCTTATGGGAGCGTCTGGCGGAAGAAAACGTTAATAATTTTAATATACCTGACCATTAACAAAAGTTATTCGATCTGTCGACTAAAGTTATTCTCTCTGTCGAGAGGATAACCCCTAATTCTCTAAACTATATAATGAAAATGATAATACAGAGAGAGGGGGCGAGGGATTTTTCAGAGAAGGCACAAAAAAATAACAATAATAGAGAAAAATAACATTTTCATAGAGGATCACGACGATTTTCTGAAACTATTTTCTGGATTTCTTAATCATTCAACAGCTCATTTACTACCCGAAGCGATAAATAATCTCATTTCTGAGGGCAACCAACCATCCACGAGCCATTCATGCATCAAGAATAAGTTCATTTCCTCATTTATATTATTTGCTTTATATTCTGTAATTTTTACATTTTTCTCATACTGATTTTGTTTGATATTCTGATCACATATATGAGTTTTATGTGAAAGCAGGAGTGTTTTGGACATCTTATATTCAAGTTTGGAGCCTCATAATCATTGATTTAACATTTCACAGTAACATTTTTCTTGGATTTTTAGTTATAGATTCAAGCCGTTTTAATAATCCAGACTAGCTCCTTAGGGATCTGTAAACTTTGTCATTAGCTTGTATTCTGTAAATCTGCAAGGAAATGTAATAATGCAGGGAAAATAACTTGGAGAAGATGAAATACAGGTTAGGCCGGACGTTCAAACATCCGGCCGGATGTTCTTAAAGGTCCGACCGGATGTTCAGTTCTCCACGGATGTCCCAACTTGCTTGCTTAAATTAAAATATTTGGGCCTAGCCCATTAAGAACATCCTGTTGAATGGTCAAAGATCCGGTCGAATCTTCACGATACAGAGCCAAAATCAAATATTTCAAGACTGGGACTCTTCTGAAGCTTGAAGGTCGATCGGTTTATCCTATCCCGGGTAGATCGGTCGATCTGTAAGATTCCTTTACTTGTTTATGTAAATCACCTAGATCTGTTTGTTAAATAATTAATCTGACATTTAATTAATCATTCCGATAAATAAGTAAATAAAAATTGTAGAAATTCATTTCCCCTTTCCTTTCTTTAAGGTTGTGTAACATCCCCAAATTTAACTACATGCATTAGTGGTTAATTGGCATCATTAGTATGTTTAATTTTGTTAATGGTGGTTTATTCATTGATGATTAAGTGTAAGAGGGGTGTAATTGAAAGAAATAATAGTTGGAGGTGGTCATTTGGTAGTGTTTGATTGTTTGAGGGTGAAATTGTAAGTTTTTCTTAATTTGTTAAAAAGTCAAACTTAACTTTAAATTGACCAATAAGAATAAAACAAACAATAGTAAAAAAAAAAGGAGGATAAGAAGAAATCGGCCAAAGGAAGAAAAGAAAAGAAAAAAAAAAAGAAAAGGGAGAAGAGAAAGAAAGAGAGAAAAAAGAAGAGGAAGATGAAGGGGAGGAAGAGAAAGGGAGAATTTTGAGAAGATGGAAGTTAATTTGGTAAGCTTCTTTAGTTAATTGATGATTAATTGATATAAATTGGTTTGTTTGTGGTTTTGAAAGCTAGGGTTAATGAGATTTTGGGGGGTTTTTGGTTAGAAATGTTTAAAGATTGACTTAATGTCCTTAAAAGAGATAATTGAGTGTTAATTAAATGTATTGTTGTTGAATTGATGTTTATGCTACCTTAAGTGATTGTTTATGGTATGGGAGGTTAAGAGTGTAGGGAATTGAGATTTAATTATGTGTTTATGTATGTAATTTGTGTGTGATATGTTGATTGATGCTTTAAGG
>CANYLF010102639.1:0-15128 GCA_948193215.1 Bocquillonia castaneifolia
ATCTATAGCTTTTTCTATTGAATTTCAATATCATACTTCAACGATAAAAGTCACACATAGTTGTCATCTTTATCTTAAATAATACCTTTAGATTTAAAATTTACATATTATATAAAATAAATAGAGGGATTAATTAATTTACAGATAAGAATAATTTAATTTGTGATTAGTCCATTCAATCATTTGTAATTACTGTGTGGGACAATCTATTCATCCAGGAGCCGTCTTGATCATTTTGTGGCTAATCCTAGATGGAGAGACCTTTTTCAGAAAATGATAGTGGAGCATCTTCCTCGGCTTTCTTTAGATCATAGCCCAATCTTCTTATCTAATCCCCAACATTTCAAATATAACAGGAAGAGATTCAGAATTTACAGATTTGAGTCAATGTGGCTTCAAGATGCATCTTGCAACTATGTTGTTGAAAGAGCTTGGAGGTCTGACTGTCAAGGTCCAAATCCACATTCCATCTCCAACCGAATTGAACATTGTGGGCAGGCTCTGACCAAATGGGGAAAGGACTGTTATGGGGATGATATCAGCAATGAAATTTTGAGGCTTAAAGAGGGAATGAAAGCCCTCCAACAGGGAACCCAATCTGGTGAAGTGATCCAAAGACAAAAAATTCTATTGTCCAAGTGATTTACTTCGCAAGGAGGAAGCTAAGTGGGATATGCGTTCTAGAGTGAACTGGTTAAGGGATGGAGATAAGAATACTAATTTTTTCCACAAGAGAGCTAGTGATTGAAGACAGAAGAATAGTATTGATCGTATCAAAGATGAATTTGGTAATTGGCAAGATGATCTGGAAGGAGTGGATGGTATTTTTAAAAGAAACTTTGAAAACCTCTTCTCTTCCTCTAGATCCTTGAATATGACAGTGGCTCTAGAGGCTATTGAGACCAAGGTTGATGGGCAAATGAATGAAGAGCTTAGGGAGCCATTCACGAAGGAAAAAAGTAAAAAAGGCGTTGTTTCAAATGCACCCTACAAAAGCCCCAGGAACCGATGGTATGCACACTCCCATTTTTCAAAACTTTTGGTACCTTATTAGTGATGATATATGCTTGCTAGTCCTAGATATTCTTAGCAATAAGGTATCACCAACTACCCTTAACCACACCTTCATTTGTTTAGTGCCGAAAGTGAAGAAACCTCAATGCACAAAAGATTATCGCCTAATAAGCCTTTGCAATGTGGTCTTTAAATTTATCACAAAACTATTATGTATAGGCTCAAAGCTATCCTCCCTGACTTAATTCATATTTTTCAATCAGCTTTTATTCCCGGTCGACATATCACTGATAATGCTCTGTTGGCTCTGGAAATTTTCCACTATCTGAAGTCTGCTAAAAGGTCCAAAAAAAAAAAACCTTTTTTGCCCCATAACTTGATATGAGTAAAGCTTATGAAAGGGTAAAATGGATTTTTCTTAAACAAGCAATGTTAAAACTGGGCTTGAGTTCTAATTGGGTCTCATTAATTATGAGGTTTGTCACCACTGTTTCATATGCTATTTGTCACAGCCGTATTAAAAAAAAATTAATATGCATTAATATATCATTAATCATATCATTTGCATCATATTTATGTGTGAAATATTGCATAATATAATATGGTAGAAGAGTATTGTGTATAGTAAAGTTTATGGAAGTTAGGTTAGAATAAGGACCTAATTGTAAGAAAAGTTAAAGAAGTTAATTGTAGTATAAGTTTGATTGATGGATTAATTGGTTGGCAGAATTATCTTTAGGGGTATGGAGAAGTAATTATTATTATTATTATTATTATTATTATTATTATTATTATTATTATTATTATTATTATTAAAAAATAAAATAATAGTTAGTGGAGAAATCCACTAACCATATCCATAGCCTTCATCCTCTTTCTCCTCATCTTATTCTCTCATTTTCTTCTTTTCTTTTCTTCTTTCCTTCATCTCCTTTCTTACATATTCTGCCCTCTTTACCCTCCTTTCATAAAAATTTCCATTATTTTTAAGACTTTAGATTGTAGAAAGTAATTAAGTCATTATTTTTAAGACTTTATTTGTAGAAAACAATTAATTGAAGAATAATTGAAGGTTTAAAGCTTGATTAAGGTGAGTATTTACTTCGTAGTATTTAATTAAATTAGGGTTCATGTAGAATTTGGGGAAGACATGATTTTAAGTTGTAATCATATTATTAAGACTTGATTAAACATGAATTATGTATCAATTTGTGGAATTTATATTATTTTGAGGTTGATTACATGAATTTCTTCAAAGTAAGTATTGTTGTTTTTATATTTTGTAGAACAGCCTCAGTATTTTGATCATAACTTGAGTTATACAAGTCCAAATTGGACGAAATTGGTAGCCATAGAAACTTTAGGAAGTCCTCTACAACCTTGCAAAATTTCAGAAGAAAATTCATCAATTTGGTTAGGTTTTGAAGGTCAAACTTTAGACTACTCTATTTATACGGGTATAGAAGCAGCTGTATTAGAAAAATCATAACATAATTTATACAAATGATTTTGAGGTAATTCTTGTTTCTATGGTTTCTAATTTGATGGAAGTATGACTCTATAAAATATTAGAATTTTAGCAATTGTATATAATTTATGGTGAATTTTTAAAGTCAATACATGTAAGCTGTCTACATATACATACATGTTGTCATGTATCATTCATCTCATGCATCATAATAAATCATGTATAGGTGTTCATTTGGTGAATTTTTATGTTGTAGGCATATTAATGATTAGGATATATATGTTTGTTTGTTTATTGAATTCTACTTTGAATTGATTATTTGAATAGGTGTGTCCAAGGGCAAGGAGATTATAAGAAAAGATCATTAGGACTACTTTATTGTCCTACAATTTTATGAGTATTTAATAGACTAAACTTTGTGTATATTGAGTAGAAATTGCTATGTTGGTTTAATTGCTATGTTTTATTTGATTGAGTGATAATTTTATGCTCTTGGCTTGTTGAATTGATAGTGGTTGAATTGGATGGAAATCTTATGTTCTTTAAGTTATTATATTTTTGGTGGAATGATTGATATTTGGAAGGTTGAATTTATTTGGATGGTGAATTGAAGTGTTATTGATTGAATTGAGTTGTGAATTGTTTGTGATATGTTGTGAAGTGAATTGGTTGTGATTGTGTTGTGCCTCACATATATTTGAAATTTATGAGAAAGGGCGCTTTGTGCGATAAAGCGTGTGACAGTGAAGCTAAGCCGAACGAATAGCTTCACTGAAAGAAAAAGAGTGATGTGGGAAAGCTGAGCCAAGCGAGCAGATAGCTACCGACGATTATTGTGAGATAGTGAGACTGAGCCGAGCAGGATAGCCTCACTAGGTGGCCACCATGAAATTTGAAATGAAATGTGAGGATTGGAAAGAAAATTGTGAGGATATGTTACCTTTCTTATAAATGGATCATTTATGTGAGTTAATTGACTATGTAATTGATAATGTGTTGTTGTTGAGTTGTGGATTTGTTCAAAATTGAAAGAATTGGGATGATTGTATTGGATGAGACTTTGATGAGTTGAGAATGGAAAAATTGTGAATTGTTTGAGGTTATGAAATGGAATTGTTTATTTGGTTGAAATTTGGAATTGATTGAATTGAGATTATTTATGAATTAATTTTGTAATTTATGAGTTCATATAGTCTTTGGTAATTTTTGCCTAATATACTATTGTTTAGTAAATTAAATGCTTATTGAGTCACCAACTCACCCTTTGGCATATTTTTCATGCGATTGTGCTAGACGATAGACCTCGTGCATTTTCTCACATATTGCATCACATCAACACTCAGGTGGGCCAAAGGAACTACTACATTACACGGGGCATTTCGGGTTGCGATATATGTAAATGTGTTTGTTACAGATTATATATAGGCTGATTTGTAGGGATTAGATAGTTAACAAATGTAAACTAATTTGTAGCTGATTTATTGTAATTAATATAGGATATTTTACTTCCTATCATAGGATTTCTATACTTGTATATATACCCTTACGATTGATAAATAAGATACAAGAAATTCATTTTCTTCTTCTGAGACTTACATGGTATTAGAGCAAAGCGCCTAATAGCCACTCTGATCCTAGGCTTGTGTTTGAAGACCTGGTGGGTGGGCTAGCAGTGAAGTCTAGACCCGTTTATGGACCTAGAGCCTCTAAGGGTAGGCCTAGGCATGTTTGTAAGGACCTCTGAGAATAGGTCTGTATTTGGTAAGTGGCAACCGGTCTAGGCCCAGTTGTACTTGCGGGGGAGTGTTGGAATATGTAGTCCTACATCGGAAATATAATATGAGTTGGTATGGTATATAAGTGGAATAGATTGGATCCTAGCACAAGCCAATTGGTTTTGTACAAGATGGGTTCCAACCCCATTTATATACCCACATATGTGCGTGTGGCCCAACACTCTCCAGGCCCATTGAATTTCTACATGGTATCAGAGCGGTTCTGTTCATAGTTTTTTTTTAGGTGAAAAGAAAATTTTGGGTTGTTGGGTGTGAGCTAGGCTGCTGCCATATTCAAGGTGTAGGCTTTGGAGGTTCCTCTATAGACACCACCAACTTAGGGAGGTACGCCGTGGCAATCGGTCAGAACCCAGTGACTCGTCTCTATTTCTCGATGCTATCTGCATACTTATTTTTGGGTCAACATCGATATAGGTGCGGGACTTGGCTATGACAGGTTTTTGATTCTCTTATGGGTAATCTATTATTTTGTTGAATTTTTTACCAATTATGTCTGACAAAAAGACTAGAGTTGTTTCTGATATAGTTGCGGTGGTTTCAAAAATCATAGAACATAAATCAAATGGAACTAATTTTCTTGATTGGAACCATACGATTGAATTATATCTGCTCAGTATTTCTATGGATGGTCATCTGAGTGATGATCCACCTACAGACTGTATTGGGTGAGAGAAGATGCTCGCTTGTATATACAAATTCGTAATTCTATTAATAGTGAGGTGGTTGGTCTGGTTACTCATTGTAAGACAGTGAAACAATTAATGAACTATTTGTAGTTCTTATATTCTGAAAAAGGAAATTTCTCTCATATCTATGGTGTTTGCAAGGATTTTTACAGGGTAGATAAAGGAGATTAGTCTCTTACCAGTTATTCTATGGACTTTAAGAAAACATATGAAGAGCTCAATATGCTGGTTTCTTTCAATACTGATGTGGAGGAACAACGAAATCAGTGAGAGAAGATGGTTGTTATGAGTTTTCTAGCCAGTCTTCCGTCTAAATTTGAGACTGCCAAATCTCAAATTCTTTCCAGTTTAGAAATTCTCTGTCTAGAAGATGCTTTTCGGAGGGTTCTTCGTACAGAGAATACGTTACCTGTTCTATCTACTCAGCCTAACAATGTTCTTATTAGCCGTACTACCACATCTGACTCAGGAAGACAACACTACAAGAGTGGTGGCAACCGTAAGATCATGGGTTTGGGGTCCAACAACTTTGATAAGAATAATGGAAATCGTGGATAGGAGCAAGAAGAAATTGTATGTCTATATTGTCATAAACCAGGTCATATCAAGCGGGACTGTCGGAAGCTGCAGTATAAGAAAGCTCAATCTGCCCATATTGCATCTAGTTCTGAGACTTTTGAAAAATTTGTTACAATATCTGCAAATGAGTATTCCAGATTGACTCAGCTTCAAGAAAAAGTGAAATGTCCATCTGGTCATGTTACTACTCTTGTCGAGACAGGTAAACCAAATACATGTCATGTTTCCTCTTCTTCAAAATGGGTCATTGATTCTGGTGCTATAGATCACATGACAGGTAATCCTAGTTTGCTTTCTAACTTTCAACCATATAAGTCTATCACTCCTGTTACTTTAGACGATGGTTCAACATCCAGTGTTATTGGGTCTGGAACCACTAATCCCACATCATCTCTCCATTTATCATCTGTTCTAAGTCTACCACAACTATCTTTTAATCTGATTTCTATAAGCAAACTTACTCGTGCCCTTAATTGTTGTGTCTCATTTTTCCTAGTTATTATTTATTTCAGGATATCATGACAAAGAAGATTATTGGTAAGGGACATGAGTCTGACAGTCTCTACATTCTTGATACACAAAAACCAGGGTCTAGAGCCTATGTCGGAACAGTCTCTCCTTTCGAAGCACATTGTTGATTGGGTCACCCTTCGCTTTCTATGTTTAACAAACTTTGTTCTCAATTTTCAAAAATTAATTCATTAGATTGTGAGTCTTGTCAGTTTGTTAAACACCATCATCTTAGTTCTAGTCTTAGAGTCAATAAGCGAGCCACTGCTCCCTTTGAGTTAGTACATTCTGATGTTTGGGGTCCTCGTCCAGTTACCTCTAAAACTAGTTTCAGATATTTTGTTACGTTTGTTGATGATTATTCTAGAATGACATGGATTTATTTGATGAAAAATCGCTCAGAATTATTTTTTCACTTTTCTTCTTTTTGTGCTGAAATTCGAACCCAATTTGGTAAACCTGTACATATTTTAAGAAGTGATAATGCAAAAGAATATGTTTTAGGAAATTTTTAAAAATGATGCTTTAGCAGGGTATTCTCCATCAGACTTCTTGTGTCGACATCCCTTCTTAAAATGGGGTTGCTGAGAGAAAGAATAGACATCTTCTTGAAACTTCTAGAGCTTTGTTATTTCAAATGCAGGTTCCTAAATGCTTTTGGGGTGATGCTGTGTCCACTACTTATTTTCTAATCAATCGTATGCCTTCCTTTGTTTTGTCTGGTAATACTCCTTTCCATACTCTATTTCCAAATAAACAATTATTTTCTATAGAACCAAAGATATTCGGTTGTACTTGTTTTGTTCGGGATGTTCGTCCTCAAGTTACAAAACTTGATCCTAAATCCTTAAAGTGTATGTTTTTGGGTTATTCCCGTGTCTAAAAAAAGGTATCGTTGTTATTGTCCAAGTCTTGGTAATTATCTTGTGTTTGCTGATGTTACTTTTTTGGAACAAACACCTTTATCTTCATCTTCAGGTTCTGTGAGTCAGGGGGAGGATGATGATTTGTTAATCTATAATGTCATACCAAATTTAGGTCTGCCTCCCTCTACACCAGTTAAGCCTCCCATCAAATACACTTACTCGCGTCGCCCACATCCACCTAGTTCTGACTTGGTTATTGAATCTCTAGAATCATGTCCTGATGAACAAGTATCTTCGTCATCAGATCCGACTACCGAAGATGATCTTGATCTTCCTATTGCTTAAAGAAAAGGTAAACGTGCATGTACTTATCTAATCTCTTCAGTTGTTTCATACAATCATTTGTCTTCTTCTTCTTGTACCTTTCTTACATCCCTAGACACTGTTTCTGTACCTAAATCTGTTTGAGAGGCATTAGCTCATCCCGGATGGTGGAATGCTATGATTGAGGAAATGAATGCTCTAGATGTCAATGGTACATGGACTTTGGTTACCTTACCTGTAGGTAAATAAGCTATTGGAAATAAATGGGTGTTTACTGTCAAAATTAATCCTGATGGCTCCATTGTTCGATTGAAAGCTAGACTTATTGCTAAAGGATATGCTCAGACTTATGGAGTGGACTATCATGATACTCTTTCTCCCGTTGTTAAACTTTCTTCTGTCAGGTTATCTATCTCCCTTGCAACAACTTATGGCTGGCCTCTGCATCAGTTAGACATAAAGACTGCCTTTCTTCATGGTGATCTTTAAGAGGAGGTATACATGGAGCAACCACTTGGTTTTATTGCTCAGGGGGAGTATGGGAAAGTCTGTCATCTGTAAAAATCTCTATATGGCTTGAAATAGAGTCCTCAGGCTTGGTTTGTAAAATTTAGCCAGCCTATTGAGAAGTTTGGATGCAGAAGAGCAAGTCAGATCATTCTGTTTTCTATAGACAATCTGATGGAGGTATTATTCTGTTAGTTGTATATGTGGATGATATTGTAATCACAGGTAGTGACTCTAGAGGAATTTCATCTTTGAAGTCCTTTCTTCATACTCAGTTCCATACCAAAGACTTAGGGATGTTAAAGTATTTCTTGGGAGTTGAAGTTAGCAAGAGTAAGAAAGGTCTTCCTATCTCAGAGGAAGTATGTGCTTGATTTACTGTCGGAGTCGGGAAATTGGGTGCTAACCCATGTAGTACTCCAATGGTTCCTAATTTACAATTAACCAAAGAAGTTGAATTATTTGCAGATCCTAAGAGGTACAGAAGACTTATTGGAAAGTTGAATTATCTTACTGTGACATATCCTGATATTGCTTATTTAGTGAGTGTGCTGAGCCAGTACATGTCATCACCAACTGTTGATCATTGGAAGGCGGTAGAATAAGTTTTGCACTATTTAAAAGGTGCTCCTGGATGTGGAATCCTATATGGAAATCATGGTCATACTAGGATCGAATATTTTTCAGATTCTGATTGGGCAGGATGTAAGGAAGATAGGAGATCTACTTCAGGATATTGTGTTTTTGTTGAGGGAAATTTGGTTTCGTGGAAGAGTAAGAAATAGAATGTAGTCTCATGATCAAGTGCGAAAGCTGAATATAGAGCTATGGCCATATGGGTATACCAGCTCCTCAGTGAAGTAAGAATTAAGGTCTCAGTACATGCAAAGCTATGGTGTGATAATCAAGCTGCACTTCACATTTCTTCCAATCCAATCTTTCATGAACGAACGAAACATATTGAGATTGATTGTCATTTCATTCATGAAAAGACCCAACATGGTTTGATCACTACAGGTTATGTGAAGACTAGAGAACAATTAGGTGGTATATTCACAAAGGCTCTTAACGGGGTCCAGATCCAACATGATTAATATCTATGCTCCAGCTTGAGGGGGAGTGTTAAAGATTGTATATAGGCTGATTTGTAAGGATTAGATAGTTAACAAATGTAGGCTAATTTGTAGGCTAAATAATAGGAATTAGAGGGCTGATTTATTGTAATTAATATAGGATATTTTACTTCCTATTATAGGATTTCTATACTAGTATATATACCCTTACGATTGATGAATAAGATACAAGAAATTCATTCTCTTATTCTGAGACTTATAGTGTTTTGGTTAAATAATGTGTGATCATAAAGTTTTATATTTGTATCCAAAATTTGTATGGTTTAAGTAAAGTTGGTATATCTATAAGCTTGACATGTAAATTATGTTTTACCGCAATTTGTGATGCAACTTGAAGCTAGTTAAACATCAGTATCTCCTCTAATTTTTGGACCATTGGATATCTTAATAAGACCCCTAAAAGCCCTATAAAATTCAGGCCGAAACTAGTTCGTTTTGGCGGTGAAATAACCTAAGATTTCAGACATAATTTACAGCTCTGTTTTTGTAACGTTGCTGCCCCAATCGTATCTTTTTTGTGTTTGACTTCTATAATTTTTCTAAATTGATTTTTAAGGTCTATCTAAGTATATTATTATGGAAAATAAAGTTAGAATGAAGAAAAAGTGCATAAATTGGCTAAAATAATTCAAATACTACATTTTAAGAATTTTTTTCAAGTCATATTAAATATGTGAATCAACTTGAAATGGTTAAAAAATATTATAATATTATTTTCAAGCTAATTATGTGTTATAATATGTATGTGAATATTATGATTTTGGACGTGACACTATTCTTGTTAATGGGCAGCTTACAGAGAAATTTTATTCATCTAGGGGTCTTCATCAAGGGGATCCCCTATCTCCTTATCTTTTTCTTTTTTGTGCAGAACCTTTCTCCACTCTTATCAGAAAGGCTAAAAGGAATAATTTGTTTCATGGAATTCAAATCTACCATCATGCTCCATCTATTTCTCACCTGTTTTTTTGCATATGATAGTATCATTTTTTGGACGGGCAAATCATAATGAGTTGATGGTCATAGCCAATATCCTAAACAATATGAAGAGGCTTCAGGTCAACGCATATATTTAGATAAGTCAAAGATTGCTTTTGGGAAAGGTTTGGGGGTGGATACCCAAAACAACCTAAAGGAGTTGATTGGAGTAAAATTAATTGACCAGCATTGCAAATATTTGGGTTTACCTGCTATAGTGGGTCATTCTAAGAATTCAATTTTTAAAGTGCTATTGCATAGAGTAGAACGAAAACTAAAAGCTTGGAAGGGCAAATTCCTTTCAAACACAGGGAAGGTGACTCTAATCAAGTCGGTGGCACAAGCAATTCCGACATATCTTATAACATGCTTTCAGATCCCACTTGGAATATGTGACATAATGAACTCTTTTCTTGTAAAATTTTTGGTGGGGGCAAAAGCATGATGAGAGACGTATTCACTGGTGCACTTGGTCATCTCTATGTAAGCCAAAAGCTGATTGGAGGGGATGACTTTTAGAGATTTCAAAGCATTCAACTTATCCATGCTAGGGAAACAGTGTTGGAGATTAATTCAGCACTCTTCTTCTTTGTTAGCTCAAAATTTGAAAGCTTGGTACTATCCTAGGAATAATTTTCTGGACGCCACAATTGCCTATAATCCAAGCTTTTCATGGAGAAGCACTATGGCAGCAAAGGATCTTGTTTGGAATGGATTAATATGGAAAGTTGGTAAAGGGAACAACATATCAGTATGGCATGACAAACGACTACTATCTTGGTCACATCGCCTTCATAGGAATGAAAATTAGACCCTTCTAGAAGATCCCACTGTCAGTTTATTGATGAATGATGATGAACCTTGTGGAACTGTGTCTTGATTGAAGCCACATTTCCTTCTAAGGTTGCTAACTGTATAATGAGTATTCCTTTCTCCCATCGTCAACCTGATGACGTCTAAATCTGGCCTCATTCAAAGTCTGGCATCTACTCAATTAAGATCGCATATCACCAGGCAGTCCTTTCCTTTCAATCATTCCCTTCGGTGGTTCGGGTATCGTCCAGTTCTTGTAGCCCTCACTGGAAGGTAATGTGGAAAATTAATCTACCCCCAAAGTTCATATTTTTGCTTGGAAACTCCTTAGAAGTATTCTACCTACTGGGGAAGCTTTTGTAAGAAGAGGATGCTCTACTAATAGCATCTGCCATTGGTGTAGGTTGGGGACTGAAACGTTAAACCATGTCTTTAGGGAATGTCCATGGGCTAAGCAATTTTGGTACCTTTCCCCACTACGCATCAACGTAGATCAACTTGAGTCTAGTGGTTCCCTCATTGACCGGTTTGTTATGAAATTAGGGAGATATAAGGAAGAGTTTCAACAGTTATTGTTGTTATGCTTGCTTGGTCCCTTTAGAGTGCTAGGAATCTTCTGTTGTTCAAAGAGACTCATATGGACTTTTAGGACTGTTTTGCTAAAGCCAGTACACTACTTCATAATTATCTTTAAGTGTGTGTTGCCCACCTTCGGGTTGTGTGAAGATCCACATAGACGCATTTGTTCTATCCTCCAAGGCCTGCCTAGGCTTTGTATTTCATAATGTTGATGGTCATCTTATCAAGGCAGGTTACCAACAAATTCGAGCACACCTAGAAGTGGCAGTGGCTAAAGCTCTAGCATGTCGTTGGGCTCTCCAACAAGAAAAAATGCAGCTCTCAGCAGGATTGAGGTGGAGTTTGATTGTATCAATCTCCTCAATAGCAGTCAGAGTAACGCCCTTGATTTATCATATCCGGGCTCCATTGTTGAAGAGATAAAATTTCTTAGATCATCTTTTCTGTTTTGTTCGTTTAAGTATATTTCTAGAGTTTGTAATCAAGCTGCCCATGAAGTTGCTTCATTGGGTTCTTCTAGCTTGTGTCAGGCAGTAGTTTGGTCTGACCAGTTTCCTTTAAGTTTGCTTGCCATTGTTTCTCATGACTTTGGTTGATTTTTTAATATATTGATTTTCCCTTCAAAAAAAAAAAAGAAATTACTGTGTGGAACAATGTTTCTAGATATTGTACATGTTTAATACTTGTATAATGTATCCCTAAAAAAAAAAAAAATACTTGTAGACAATGAGAGAGTTAGGGGAGGGTTGGGAGGGGCCACGGCCCTTTAGTATATTCTCAATTTGGCTCCCCTAATTTTGTGATTTTTTTATATATGTAAAATTTAGTGTATTTTTATGAATAAAAATAATATCATAAAATATAAATGGGTGTTAGGTATTATTGGCCCCTCCTAAAAAAACAATTCTAGCTCCATCACTGCTTATAGGACATAAAATTTCTCTTTTTAGTATGATTTGTCTTTCACTTAACTACACACTTCAAATCTCATAGCTAATAAATCAATGATAACTTTAAAATCTAATTTACTAGAACTTAGTTTTAAAGAAAAATATTGTCAATTATCTCTGAACATAAAACTAGAAGGAATATATACATAATAAATTTATATCCATAGATAGATATGGATATCAATATCTATATATAATTTATTTTTAAAAAATTATATATAGATAGAACTTCAATTATTTTTAAAATTTTTTATTATAATTCTTAACCATTAAAAAAATTTAAAATTATTTTGTTAAAAATAATTTGATAACTAATGTGTTATATAAAAAAAAGGCCTAATGTACAAAAACAATGTCAAACCTTTCAATTTATATGCAATTTTAACCAAACATTTTAATTTTTATTCGAATTTTCCAACCTTTACTTTACATTTCAGTTCTGTCCAACTTACAAAAATTGGAATAAATTATGTAAAATTATTAAACTAGTAGTTATAAGTTATTCATTGATAATGTATAATTATAATTTGTTTTCTTTAATAATATGTCATTTCTGTCAATTAAATCATTAATCATAAATAACTTTATACCAATTTTAGTAAGTTAGACACAATTGAAGTGCAAAGTAAATGTTGAGACAATTCAGAAAAAATTAAAAGGTTTGACTAAAATTGCAAACAAATTGAAAGATTTGGATTTTTTTATATATTAAACCTAAAAAAATTAATTTTATTAACTGACTTTAGTATGATTAAAAAATATTATGTTATACAATTTTTTTTAAAGTTGACATCAATTAGATTTGCGAGCTGGCTCAAGTCAGGTAAATTGGAAATTCGAGTAACTTGAACTCGACTTAAGTAATTTTTAAGTCAATCTTGAGTTGTTCAAAAGCTATCTCATCTCATTTACAATCCCTACTTGTGAAATTATTTTAATTTTTTATTATTTCATTTGAATTTAAGAAATATTTTTACATAAAAATTACACAAAAAAATTACCCAGTAATATAAAATTATGTTCAAAATATTTTAACATAATTTTTAAAACTTTATGAAAATAAAATAAATTAGTAAGTAATTGTAATAATTTCAAAATAAATTATAAAAAATTATTAAAGTTATTTAAAAATTAAAAAAAACATTTTTTAAATTAGCAATAAGTTTCTAAATTTTCTTTAAAATAATTTAAAAGTTAAACTAAACAAATTACAAATGTAAAAAAATCATTTAATAGTTAAGAATCAAAATAATTAAAGTATTATACATTTAATAGTTAAGAATCAAAATAATTAAAGTAGTATATATAAGTCATATAAATTATTAATGATTATACTAGAATTATAAAAGAATATTCAATTTGTTTTGTAAAACTGTTTTTAGAAATCTCAGTAAGACTTAATAAACTTTTAAAAGTTTGCATATATAGTCCCTCAATTGAAATTTTATTTGACTAGTGTAGTGGGGGATACAAAAGAGAGGCCAATTATTTTACTGATTATAAGGAGGACATTGTAGAAGTTGGGAAAAGGAAACTAATCGATAGTTAGAGAGGATGAGGAGCCGGTTAACATGGAAGTGGAATTAGAAGAAAAGATTAAAAAATGTACGATGTGATGATGATAATCTGAATACTAAAATGACCAATTCAAGTGAGGCTCAACGGATTAGGATCCTTTATTTGAATATGATACATCAGGTTGATAATCTCAACCATTAAATGTAAAGTCAATGGTTGAGATTTTATCAAAAAAATCAAATTTAAATTTTACAAAGAAGGTTCATTTTAAATGGTAAAATCTGAACTATTTATTTTACATTTAATGGTTGAGATTATCCAAACATGATGTATCATGTTCAAGTCCAAGAAATAAATATGAGTCATTTATTTTGGAAATTGTTGAGGTTTGAACAATTCTTATGCAATTTGAACTCTTAATCCAAAAATTTGCCATTTTATTTTTAATCTGAAACTAAACTTTACATGGTCAATATAGAAAATGTTTCAAACTATGACATAGTCTACCAACGACCAATGTTGGACTTCTTAATTTCTGACCTAAAAGAAGGGTTACCAACATCAGTTAGCTATAGGCCGCTGTACTGAAATGTCATAGTGAGGTTTAAAATACCTAAAATGTCAAAAATAATTATAAAATATCTATTTTTAGTGTATAATATTTAATGTTATCAAACACTATCCCACTGAACCTAGTACTGAAAAAATTTTCTAGTATCTTCTTTAGTATATGTGTCGCATGCTCTCAAGGCAGTTTGTTTCTCCAAGTTTTCTTTTTCTTGTTATTTTGTGATCTTTTTACCCTCTCCAAACCACTACTTGTAGATTAGTTCCACACGGTAGATATAAACTTGCATGTCAACTTTAGTTAGTTGTCCTAAAAAACTTATATAATTCTGACTTATTGCAAACTTCCTTCAAAATTTTGTCAATGTACATTAGAAAAGGAAAATTCCAACATAACTTTAAAAAAATGATATTTTTTTTTGGGTCTCACATTCACATCCAATATTTTTATTGAAATTCAAACAAAGTCAATAAACATCCAACAAGATAACTCGGGGTATAAAAATGAAGTACAAAGACTGTTGTATTGAAATAGGGGGATAAAAATGAAGTACAAATACAAAGACTGTTGTATTGAAATAGGGGGATAAAAATGAAGTACAAAGACTGTTGTATTGAAATAAGCTTGTTGCATGTTTTAATTTTCTTAGCAGAGGGAGTTGGTGATAAGTACTAAGGGTCCATTTGATTACCACTTTGAAATTGAAATCGGAAACGGAATGGAAATGAGAAAAAATTGAAAAGGGAATAAAAAAATTGATAAATTCAATAAACAATGGAAAGGGAATGAAAATTTTTTAATAATATTTTAAATTATTTATTATATTAAAATATTATAAT
>CANYLF010103095.1:0-17063 GCA_948193215.1 Bocquillonia castaneifolia
TGTAATTGTATAAAGAATTATACTTTCAACTAAATAAATTAATTTACATAAATATACTTCTTAATAATAGTCAAAAGTTATATTTTATTATATAATTTTATATATTTATGTATAAAATAAAAAATTATATATATGTATATATAACGAATCCCCATGGGATCGGATATGAGGATCTACATGGAATGGAAATAGCACTCACCGTCCTCGTTTCATCTCCGAGCATGAGAAAAGAATTTCCTATATCCCTATACTCATAAGTAAAATAAATGGGAATTCCTCATTCTATTAAAGGTGAGTTCTCATGGGTAATGGGGAATCTTTAATAACGAATAATAAAATTTATGTGGTCTCAAATGAGAGGACTCACCGTATGTAAGTAATTGTGGTCAGGATTAGCCGTGGATTTCACGATGGTTTATTTAAGAAATTTGTAAAATAAAAATACACGTAATCAGACATGTGGCAAGTGGAGGTGTTTGTGCAGTAGTGCGACGTCGTTTATGGAAAAGGGAGAGAAGTGTGAACAATGATAGAAAGAGGGCAAAAGGAAGGAAGCGGTGAGTGGTGAAATTTGGAGATGTAATTGAGGAACTTAACTTCATCCATGGTTTAGTTTGAGAATTGATTGAAAACAGCAGAGGAAGGAAGGAAGGAAAGGGAAAGTTAAGTGAAGAAGTTAGTTAGGTATATAATAAGATAAGAGGAGAGGAAGGAAGTCAAGTAAACTGATAAACTAAACTTGCTTTCCTTTTCAATTTGATTCAATCAAACCACCCCTTTCCTTTTCCTTTCTTTCGATTCTCTCTATCTAAATCCATCTCTTTCTTTCTTTCTTTCCAACCTTTTCTTATTAATACTAAAATTATTATTATTATTATAACATTCAATCTCTCATAAATTCATTCCGTCTCTCCTCATTTATTCACCTATAACACACACTCTGAAACTAATAACATTTGTAATGGATTCTCAAGTTTTGGTAGCTCTTGCTCTCTCTCTCGTTGGCGGATTAAGCACTTCTATAGGTGTTTTTCTTTCCCTGATTCATTTAATTTTTTGCTTACTTGTTGACATTCTTTTAATTTTTTGCTGTTGTTTATATCCATGGTTCTTGGATTATGACATACCAGCCCCCTTCTATTCTACACTTTTTCATTATCATCTGCATTATATATATATATATTCTTCAGCTGTACCCATGTCTTATGCATTTACCCATGTGCTTGACTACTTCAGTTAATAATTGCTTTGGTTGATTTTATTTAGTTAAATTTGATACAACTGTCTGTTGTGTTGGCGAGATAAAATTGCCCTGTAACTGTTGTTGCTTATTAGTTTCTATGATACCACAAACATGCATAGTCATTTTCTCTTTTATTTTTTCTTCTCTCTCTTGCCCCTCTGCCTATTCTCAACTTTAACTTATTTTGAATTTTGGGTCATGAAACAGGTGCACTTTTTGTAATTCTTAATCAGGCTCCAAATCTAAAGATGCTTGGCCTTTTACAGGTGATTCTCAGACTTCGCATTTCATGCAAAAAGTTGGTTTCTTTCTTTTTTTAATCCTGTCATGAGTTACAGAAACACAAAGCAATGGCACTTTTGAATGCACTACCTATCTTGAATAGATATCTATAGTTGCTTTATCTGATGATGCATTTCTTGTTTGCTAAACTGCTCGTGTTTTCTTGCCTAATTAATTTGTACTGTACATAATTTTGCTGTTTTAGAATCTGTTCTATTTTAATTGTTAAGGAGTGACAACTTACGAGAAGCTGATCTATGAATCAAGTCATGATAAATGTTACAGACTGATATTTGTTCCTGTGGATTTTCTTTTGGATTAACGTTGTTCAAACCTCTTTGTGCAGGGTTTTGCTGCAGGCCTAATGTTGAGTATATCATTCCTAGATCTCGCTCATAATGCCATGAACTCCATTGGCTTCTTTAAAGGCAACCTTTGGGTTAGCAACATCTTACCATTTTTTGTGTTCTATTGCATATCACCTGAGGCATCATTTAATTAAAGTATTTTTGTTTTTATTTCTAATTTCTTGGCAATACAGTTTTTTGGAGGTGTTCTGTTTTTTGCCATCGTCACAAGGTTTATTCCAGAACCAACCCTTATCCCGGGTTCAGATGTTAAAAGTAAAAAGGTTTTCGTTTATCTTCTTCCAATTTATTAAAATCCTCCAATAATTAACTTGATGTTGCTGATATGTACTGGGATGAGGAAAGGTCTATTGATGATTTGATTTTTGCTTTTAAGCAGAAAAATGGGGATGGAGGAAAGGACATGATGAAAAAACATCGTCGCCAAGTTATGTTCAGTGGGATTATCACAGCTATAGGTATGATAGCCTCTGTGTCTGATTTTACAGTTTCACTCTGTCAACTCCTACTCTATTTGAAATTCGAAAGGCTGGAAATTGTATATAGTGAATATAACTTCAGATTCTTTGTGAATGTGTTTCTGAGTCTTTCTTGCTTTCTTTATGTTTATTGAAAGAAAGGTTTGTAAGTGGTTCTAATTGAATGGATATTTTTGTTTATATGAACTGCAGGCATAAGTTTGCACAATTTCCCAGAGGGAATGGCAGTGTTCCTTGGGTCAATTAAGGTAGCTTAAGCCTTCTTTATATCCAGTCAGGGTAGCATGAGAATTTTACAAGGAATTATCACTTCAGTTGAAATATATTCTAATGGGCTAAAGTCGAGCATTTTTAACTTTGTGATAGTTTTTAAGGTGTTTGGTTTATTATCATCATAATTCCAGTTACCAAAATGTGCAATTATATATATGTATCCATCACTAAATGTGCTTTTGTCCGATGAATTATTCACTCAAATATTGATTCATTGAAGTTGGAAAATGACATTAAGGTGCTGTTTGGTCTCAATAATGTCCTTAATAAGCTTGCCATTTCACATGCTGGAAGGGCTAGATTTTTATGTTTTTGAACTACTTAGTTTTGGAGTCTAGCACTACCCTGGATTTGCTTTTTCATGTGCTGTAATTGCACTTTCTGCACTGTTCCCTTCAACTACTACTCAACGAAATATTTAAAATGCATCCAAAACTGTGCAACTGATGCCACATACTTTTTAGTGGAGATTAATGCTAATGTGCTCAAACTTCTAAATGTTGTACCATCGGAACTGGTAGTTGATGGTGACTGATATGAAATTCATGTCTTCACCCAAGTACACTAATACATGTTCCTGTGCAGCTCACTTCTGCTGTTTAATAATATGCTTCTTTTTTGTAGGGACTGCGCGTTGGTGTTAATTTGGCTTTTGCCATTGCTTTGCATAACATTCCAGAGGTATGGCATCTTAGATCCTTAATATGGTGTTTTTTTCCATAAAATTTTAATTTCTTTTTTGTAATTTTTATGTTTTCACTAGAAATGGGGCTGACCTGGCTTCCGTTAAAAGTTTGAATTTTTCCATACTCAGTTAGAGCTGGGTTAGATTAATTGACTTATAATTTTGTTCCTCCTGAGTAAATAGAAATTCTGTGGTACATGCATAACTTGTTCTTGGCGTTTACCTTCAATGAAGGCTCGTAGCTTTGTTACATGCAATTCTTTTATCGTCTCTAGCAGATAGAAGTCTGTATAATCTAGTTGTGCTTCAAGGTGGTTTTTTTAGACCAGATCATGGCATATGAAAGTTGGTGCATAATCTCATCTTGAATGAGGGATGTCCCTAGTTAAAATCAAAGCCTGAGTCTTGAATTTCAGTACTTTTGTGTGGACAATATTCTGATAAGTCAATATCTAAATAGTTCCAAATTTACCTTTCCATTGATTTTTTTTTCATTCTTGCAGGGTGTTGCTGTTGCTCTACCTGTTTATTTTGCCACAGAAAGGTATGTAGAAGAACTAGTGCAATTTATCATTTTAACATACTGATGAATATCCTATAGAAAATGGAGAACAAAATAAGAACAAAGTGGTGGAGGTCAACCTGATTGCCATGTTGGCATCTGGCTTATCAGGTGGTGAAATGGTGAAGATGATTTTTATGTGTGGATATTGTGCTGGTAGTAATGAAGGTTGAGATGAATGTAACAATCGTTTCTCGGTAGAAATAACATTTATAGCCATTTGCTAAATTTAGTAGGATTACTCTGTAGTGTCACCTGTTGCCATACAGTGATCAGTAGAATTCCTCTCACCATTTCATCTGAGTCTCAAATTCTGAAGAATGATAGTCTTTCGAGTAGAGCATTTTTCTGGTGAAATGTGACTTACATTTACATTAGTTTTGGCTCCAAAAATACTATCACATGCCTAAGCAGGCTGGTGAGATCTGTAATTGTTCTGTATAGGTTGCTATACTAGCAATTCCCATACTAATTTCTTTTAATCTCATCTACATTCTTTTCAATATGTTAAGATATATAATATTGAGCCAATAAAATTAACAGTTTGGTTCCTGTACATATCTCAGCAAGTGGCTGGCTTTCAAATTAGCAACTCTTTCTGGTTTTGCCGAACCGCTTGGTGTTGTGCTTGTAGGTATGTGAACTATTTTTTTTATTACATTTAATGCCAGTTCATTGTATGAGTTTGTATTCTGTACATTGAGAATGCATTTTCCTTCTACTGCAGCATCTCTATTTCCAAGCAGCTTAAATCCTGAAATCCTCGAGGGTCTTCTGGGATCAGGTTTGCATGTCTATTTGTTCCTTGCGTTTTACAGGATTAGAAAATTAATTACTAGTTAATATTTCTCTTTACCTGTTGATTTTGCAGTTGGTGGAGTGATGGCTTTCCTGACCTTGCATGAAATGCTGCCGCTGGCTTTTGATTATGCGGGGCAGAAGCAGGCTGTTAAGGCCGTATTCCTGGGCATGGCATTCATGTCAGCAAGGTAATAAAATCTGTATTTATTATGGTGCTGTTCCAAGAACCAATTTTAAAGCTTCTTTATTGTTTGAATGAAATTAGCGTAATGCCTCGCCATCATTAGAAGAAAAGTGGCTGTCATTCCATTTTCTCGATGGCATGGTTATTGTTTTCTGTGATGTAATTTTAAAATTTTGATTTTTCATAAAATCAATTCAACAATTATAGAAAAGCTTCTATGGCCAAATCCTGTACTTGCACAACTTTGAAGCTATGGTGATTGCATTAAGAAATTTATAGGAATTTAAGTCTGCTTTATTCATCCATTGCTTCCTTGATCATTGCCTCTGCAACTCTAGTACTGTTGTTGTGTCACTTACATGCTTGTGTTGGTTCTGCAGCCTATATTTTCTCCAAATCAGCTTACCGGAGGATATGAGTTTGTAGCTGTGATCGAACAACCAGAGTGTTGTACATTCAAATCCACAGTAATCAGATTGAACAAGGCGCCATTGGTTATCATGCATGCAGCATATGCATCTTGTAATTTGTTCTCATCTAAAGGTAAATAGGCTGGGGAGAGTCCAGAAGACATGGTTTTCATACTCAGTGCCTTACCGTTTTCTTAATTTCTCCCAAGTTTGAAAATGTAAGGAGGATATAAAAAAAGGGATAGATGAAGAAGAGGGGAAATATTTTGGGCCTTGTCGACTTTGTTGTTGTTATGTACCTTTCTATGCTGCTGATAAATGAGCTATACATTTATCAGATATAATATAATTGATACGATAGGCCTGCACTGTGAAATTTCTCTATCCCTCCTTAAAAAAAAATTAAATAAATATTTGAAGAGGCAAGGCTGTATGGTTACTGAGGTAAAACTTTTTTTTTTTTTTCCTTTTCATGTGGTAGACTCCTGCATATGCCATTTATCACATGTACTCCTCCTTATCTTCGATTCATCAATCAACAACTTTATCTTTCCCTGCAATGTTAGTGCTGAGTCAGGTAAAAAACGTTTGTTGAAAAGACAATTAAAAAAGGAAGCGAAAACAGTGGAGAGATCACATTCACACTGTTTAACTTCTGATGCATGTTTACAACTAATATTAGGTGTAATTTACAATAATTCAATATGTTTTTTTTTTTATATATAATGCATTTCTTATTTTATTTATTCTCTTTTCATATGTGTATTATTTGTTAAAATTTAAAAACATGTTGGATTACTATAAATTATACTTGGCATGCACGTTGATTAATCTATAATTTTTTTTACACACGGCATGAGTAGGCACAACAATTTTTATAACTACAACCTAATTTTACAATTAATATATAGAAACATGACACATATATACTTTAAAACTATTATAACTTTAAAGAGGTATACTAATCCATATAAATATACCAAACACACTTTCCACAAGTGACAAGTGATGATTGATATGGGGATTAAAGGTGCTATCTTGGCTTCAGAGAGTGACAAAAAAAATTTTAGAAAGGGCTTTTGATCGAATATGTCAAGGCTCAATAGTAAAAGGAAGAGGTAATTACTACCAGTAATTAGATGGAGAAAAAGAGACCTACAGTACTTTAAGCAAAAAGATAAAGAAAAAAAGTTTCATCAACTAAAGGAGAAAGAAAGGAAAGACAAAGTTTCATTCAATGCTTTATTGGGAAGAGGAGCTATGCATTTGATAATCACTTATTTTTGGATTGAATGTACTATCCAAAAAGTCATGTACAAACTACCAGGCATTAAAAAAATAAATTTGTATATGAGACATTTTGAATCATAAGTTTGTATACATAGGACAACATTTATGTTAAATTATAGTATTAGTGATAAAACTTTAGTGCACAAATAATTTTGGGCAATACGTATATATGCCATGCGGGTAGAATTCTCTACATCTATCAGCATCTACAGAAGAAGAGAAGCTCTAGGGTGTTTCCATTAAGTAATCAACATGCCTATTTCAATGCCAAGTTAGGGTTTATTGTGTGATAGAGCTAAAAAGAATTGTAATTAGAAAAGTTTCATCCGTACATTCACGAGAAGTTCGGTATCTTGTTTTAAGATTTTTCTTACCTATTCTCATGTATTTTTTGTGAAACCTATTCTCATGTATAATATATAATATAAAAAATTTAATGAAAAAAAATCTTTAATAAAATATATGTAGAGTTCTTATACATTATATTATATTAGATGTGTCAAATCTAAAAAATAACATCTAGTATACATTTGACATATAAAACATTTATTCATTGTTTCATTTATTATCTTTTCTTAATTACATATTATATGTTATAAGCATATTGGATTATTATATTTTACATTTGTGATGTCCATTGTCATGAAAAATAAATTCTCTCTGAACATATTTAAGAAACAAACATGCTCTTAATCTCAAATACATGTAAAAGCATTTGTGTGTATATAAAATTTACTGCTAATATTATAAAAAAAAAAAATTTACTGGTAATATGGAGATTTGACTTTCAGGTCTTCCCCTCTATCAATGAATTGAATTCTAAATTATTTCCCACACACACACATGCACACAGGGACATAATCAATTAGGATTACTTTCTTCTAGCTCAAGCTTTTGTCCATATTCCCCACCAAATATAAATGTGTGTAGGGAATCTTCATAATCATCCAAAGAAATACAAAACATTCATAAAGGTGAGAACATGGCATTGGCTTGTATAATGACATTAAGAAAGAGAAAGACGTTTTAAAGAAAACATCTTTTCTTTAAAATGTTTATTTAATTGTCCTTCCTTTAAAAAAAAAAAATAACTCATTTCCCTTCAATCTTTCTTTCAAAATCTTGACGACTTTCTTAATAATTTTTGAAAAGGTGATCGTAGAGCAAGATTTTATTTGTCCTCATTACTTAATCTTAGGATTCTCCCAAACAAGATTGTTTCTGTGCCGGTCACAGTATTAATTCAATTTCAAAGAAATTTAATTAATTTCATTGTAAGATCTATATTCATGTACGTACATTTCCTTTCTTCATATATAGTTTTGACTATAACATGTAAATATAATTGAGGAAACATTATTATTTGCATATTTATATTTTGGGAAATTAGCATCTATAAAAAAAAACCGCAAAATCTTTTTTTTCCAAATATCAAGTAGAATAGTATGGCTATTTAATTTGCTACAATCAAATAGGGAGGGTACTATTGATTTGGAATTCTAGGTCGAAACTGGTAAAATTAGGACAATCACATGCATGCGTATCGAGGTACCATATATATGTCACCTTCAGGAGCTAGTTTCATTCTTGTAGCGAATAGTTTAGGCCTACTCTTTAAGGAAATAAAATTTATAGAATTTTACTTTCAAAAAAATTAATGTGTGTGACATAACATATAACAGTATGAGACAACTTTAGTGTATTGCTATGTTTTTGTTCCACATCTCCTTTTCTTTTCTTAGGGGGAAAAACAGTGAGGTAGGTTTTTCATTTAATTACTGACATGAATTAGGTTGTAATTTTCCAAAATTAAACTTATTTGAAGTTTGAATAAAGTAAACTCATGTATATCTAAAGAGACATGGACTATAATAAATACTACTCGTTATGAATACATGGAAATATAAAATTAACCCTCCAATTAAAGTTTTGACTTTTTTAGAGGAAGTTTTGACTATTATAATTAGGAAAACTTTCATACAATTTTAAAAAATATCTTTAAATTTTTTAATTTATTTCAAATATTTTCAAATGCATGTTTGAAATGACATGACACACTTATAAGAAATGCTTTATAACAATTGACAGACAACATAAATTTAATAATCGTTTATCCTAAATTTTAGTAAAAATTTTAAATATATCTTAAAATTTAGTGTAAATTTTAAATATATCATAAATTTTAGTACAAACTTTAAATATATACCTTAACTTTTGTTGAGTTGGAGACCACTAATATTGCAAAGTTAGTATGCTATGTTACCTCAAAATATATTTGGAAAGTTTAAGGGCCAATCTGAAAACACTCTTAAAATTAGGATATATTTAAAATTTATATTAAATTAATATATAAATTAATATCCTAAAACAATATTTTGTAGCAACAACTTTCAGGTAACTTTTTCAAATTTAATTACATCTTTAAATTTTAATAATTCAATAAGTACCTTTTATTTTGTGATAATTTTAATCAATTTAGAATTGATTTGGGTCATTTTTTATGTAACATGTGTCGTTAATGATATGTCATGTGTTTTTTTTTAAATAGATATGTCATGTGTTATTGATAACATGTCTAACATTGTTTAATTAAAATTTTAATAAATTTTCAATTTTAACATTATCTTCTTTTTTTTTATAATTATTGCCTCAGTGGTATCTCAGGCCTGTTAGACCCAGACAAATCCACTGTGAGGGAGTTGACACCTAGTTATGGTCCACTTGAGGCCCTTACCTTCTCCCAGTGAAGGTGAAGCTCGAACTCGAGACCTCTCATTGAAACCAAAATGACTTTGCTATCTGTACCAACCTTCGCTGGTTAACCTTATCTTTTTAAAATTTATCATTTTAATGTAGTTGGTAAATAATAGCATGTAATCATTACACATGTGGTATATGATATTTTTAAATTGATTAAAGTTGATGTAAATAAAAGGATGCTTAAAAATGTGACTAAAATTAAACTTTGACTAAACAAGAAGATTTTTCTTTACAATTATTGTCAAAAGTTGTGAAGTTTTAAATTGAAAATCCAATAATAATTTAACCAAAACCACTAAATGCACAAGTCAATTGGCACATACATTCTAGTTTGGTTAAGATTTTGAGTTTGATTTTTTAAATAATATTTTAAAATTCGATAAGACTAATTAAAGTAATAAAAATAATAATAATCATCATTATAATAAAAACTTCAGAAATCTAATTATACAAGTCGAAATAATTTTTTGAACCCTACAAGTCAAATGAAACAAAAACCCCATCAAGTATCAGCTAGTTTTAAATTTAAGTTATTTCAATGCACCTCTTGTACATTGTTAGTGGGCCTACCCCTCTCCTAAAACAAGACCTTTAGGATCCTGTGGTTTAGATCCCATAAAAAAATAAGCTTCCATCCATGGTTTAAAAAATACTAATAGTAGTAGGGTTTTTCACTTCTTCTGTATGACTCTCCCGGGTAACATTATTCCATGAGAGAGAGTCACATGCACTTTTTTATTTTTCATTGCTGGTAACACTTTGTGTCACTTTTTTTTTCCTAGAGCAAGGTTACTCGAGGAGTAACATAATGTTACTTCTAGAGTAATGTTACTCCAAAAGAGAATGACACAAACTTTAAAGTGTTACGTTTTTTTTTTTTTTTCTTGCTAAAGTGATGTGATCATAGCTCAATAGAAACCATTCAACAGTAAGAAAGTAAAATACAATGACGCTTGATATATACCCTATTTTTATATTAAAAAAAGTATATTTAGACATTAATTTTGATTTTTATAGTATTATAGTATTTTATTTTACTATTGACTATAAGTTAATTACTTTTAATTTAATATAAAATATAAAAAAATGATTAAAATTATATATTAGTGTAGTGAAAATAAAATATAGAAGGTATATATATATATATGGAACTGGAGAGTAAATTAGTGAAATTGGTACACCTGACCCCGTGGTTTACCCAAAAATTAAAAAAAAATCTGCAAGAGTAATGAGCTTACAATAACCTAACAAATAGTAGACAGAGAAGAAGAAATGAAAAGGGGAGTTGTTGTTTACATATAACCATAAAAGAATCAATCAAGTGTCCATCGTTAGTTGACAAAGTTGGGTGGGTTCAATTAGTGTCAAAAAAGAATGATGAAAGTGTTGTGACATATCACTGGATAAACAAAGTAAACAAGAAAAGAATCGCACAGTTATCTCCTCATTTCAACTCTTCTGTTAAATCTATCTATCTACCCCTATACTATATTATATACTGAACTTAGTCGATCAAAATATTTATAAAATATACAAACAGCAGCAATTGAAAAAAAAAACTAATGAGATACTGGTAATTAATACGTAAACTCAGCTCAGCTCCAAGTGGACAGAAAGAAGAAAAGAGAGAGTGGAGCCCAGGTTCCGTTGTTTGGGCTCATATGGGACAGGTACTTACTGAAGAAAAATTAACAGTTCCTCTTCTCTCGGTCACTGACTCACTGTATAGTGAACTTGAAATGACATATCGAAGAACCTCTCTCTTTGACTACTGCTAGCTTCCTCAGCCATCTATTTCTTATTACTTCTTTATTATTCACCAACAATTTGTTGTCAATGCTGCCAACAAAATCCATACTTTTGTAGCCTCTCCTCTCCTCTCCTAGTATATATATATATATAATCACTCGTCTTTTCATTTTATTTAATTAGCATTCATCACTCTCACTGATCATCTCTTCACTTTTTATTTCCTTTTCTCTCTTTTGTAGTGGCTGACTAATCATTTGATTTTAATTTTTGTTGTCAATGTAGAACATATTAACATAGTATAGCATGTTCTGTCCATCAGTTCCAAACCTTCTCCACCCACTGGACAAAGGGATCCACCCAAAAGTTCAAGGGGGATTACATTAATTATATATGTAAAAAAAAATTTAACTGCAAGGTTAGTTTTTATGATTCTAACATACTTGGATTTGAATATGCGCAAATCAGCTCTACCTTGTGCTAAAGGTGGTTAGAAATCAAACTATGGACGCTGTATGTTATTATGAAACTGAAATCTAGATCGATCTTCTGATTGTTAATTTTAAAAATATCACGTTTAAAATTCATTTCACTCAAAAGTTTAAATTATTCCATCGGTTTTAAGGGCACAAGTACGTATATTATTTATATGGCAAGTATAAAAATCTTTTCTTCCTTTTTTGAATTAAAAAAAATCTTTTTTTTTCTTACAAATTAATTAGTATTATTTATTTATTTATTTTCCCCCATTTCCAGTGCCTTGAAAAGCTCCTTTCACTGCAATTGGCCCCTATGAGTAGGAGTATAATATATACTACTAAACTAACTATCTTCAACCTGATTATGCTATATAACCTTCGACCCTTTTAAATCCACACATATATACACATCAACTGGCATAGATAGAAAGACTGATCTTTACAAAAGGAATTATTGAAGGCAAAAGTTTGACAACACATCCCACATCGCTAGTAAATGGCCATGCATTTACTATCGTCCCAAAAATAGAAGTTTTCTTCTTTTCTTCCTTCTACAACTCGTCCTATCTTCCTTTTTGTTGTTTCTTAATTTTAATTAGTTTTGTGACAACTGCTAGGGCTCGCCCATCAGCTGAGAGAAGTAGAAGTAGAAGTAGAAGATAAGAGTTTTTTTGAAAAAAAAAAATTTATTTACAAGACAAATATATTACTATTGCATGTGCTTCTTCCTCTTTGTGCACTTCCGAAGTATAGCAGAGAGCCATCTAAAGTTATAAATTAATCCTTTTTGAGATATCTGTTTATGTTGTCTTAAAATATAACAAAATGAATCCTCTGTAGCTGTAACCTTATCTCTTTAATTACATGAATTTTAGAATGTTCCTTACCTTTTTTTTTCCCGGATAACATGCATTTTACCCAAAAAAAAAAAGAATAGAAGAATAAATCATACTTTAATGAGAAAGAAAGATGTATATATAGGAGGATAATTAAAATTAAAATGAACTTAAATAAACTTGATTTAACTTAATTAATTAAGAAAAGACCTGGTCTACCGTCCACAAAATTACCAACTTCCAACGTGGGGAAAGGTAAGAAGAAAAAAAGAGACGAAGAAAAAAGAAATTAATAATAAGAAATTAAAGAGCATGGCCAATGCTTAATGGGTTTTTGCTTCATAATATATAGGCCATGAAATTGTAAAACAATTAAAATCCATGCATATCAATCAATGAGTAGATTCATTATCTTGCTCAATTTCAGAGGCAGGTTCTTCTTCTTCTTCAAAGGAGTCAATACCATAAGCTGCATGGCCATGCCCAAATGACTTGATATGATCTTTGAGAGACCTTTTGTGCTTGAAATCAGATCCACAAGTACAATACCAAAGCTTTCCACAATTCTTTTCATGGGTTCTCCAATCACCTCTAACAGCAAAAGCCTTGCCACATTTTCTGCACATAAAAGGCTTGATTCCATGTTTTCTCTTATAATGGGTTTGAAGGGTTCTAAAATCTTTGAGAGGCTTAGATCTTGGATTATCAATGTTGTTTCTGCAGCCTGGGGAGCAGCAATAGCAAGGAAGCCTAAGCATTGCAGTTGGCTGTGTTCCTCTTAGTGACTCTGGTCCTTTTCTATACTGAGATCCATGCCCCCACATATGCATCTACATTTTCCACCAAATTCTCTTAGAGATACAGATAAGAGCAACAACAACAACAACTACTAATGAAGAATATAAATAAAGTTTGCTAAACAAATTAAGCTAGCTATATAGGCGTATAATTGGCAATATAAAGAAATAAAAAGCAAGCATCTTTATTTATATATATAAATACACATAAATCAAATCAACACCTATTCAAAATAAAATATTACACTTGCGAAGTTCATGTAGAGTGCATGCAATTATCTTTTACAGTGAGCTCAAACCCTAAAAGATCAAGAATCAATATGACCCTAATTAAGGTTGGATGATGTGATTTCTTCTTAAATTAGGGTATGCATAGGAATGGAAAAACGAAAAAAGATACATGAAAAAAAAAAATTTCAGAAGAATAAAAAAAAAAAAGAACAAGAAGACTGTTTACTTTGAAGGGCTATATAAATTTGAAGCCAACAAAGTTATTGAGAGAGGAACAAGATATAATTAACTGTTCAGACAGAAAATTTGCTAGAGAGCTTTTGATGAAGATCATCTGAGACATGGAAGAACTGAGGGTTTCTTAAGTTGTTACACTTACACGGTTGCGAACGTACAAGAACGCAAACTTCAAGGTACAAATAAAGCATAGAGAGTGAGTAGTTCAATCAGTTAAAAGGGATTATCCAATATAATATTATTCAGAGTTGGACCAGAAGGGTTGATTTTATTCATATTTTTAAAATCCCAAAGCCAAGAAATCATGCAAAAAGAAAGAGAGGAGCAACTAGAGGAGTAGCAAAGGAAGAAACATAAATCAAAGAGTCAAAAAGGAAAGGCATGTCTTAAAGTAGAGAAAGAAAAGAAAAAGGAAAACCCTAGCCTCATTATTATGGACCCAATTCAATTCTCACTAGATTGAAAATAAAAGTGAAAGGTTGAAAATCCAGCGCCAGAAAAGAAGTGTACAATCAAAGTATGGGAACGGGCAGGGTTTCACTTTTTTTTCTGCAAATTCAAAAGGAGAATACATAGAAAGGGATAGGAGAGAAAAGGCAAGGTCAAATTTTTCTTTTTATTTTACTTTATTTTATGTATGTATATAAAAAAATATAAATAATAATATCATATGGTTTAATTTATATATTTCATGAACATACCTGCATGTTATTGTATCTGTTGAAGGTCTTAAAGCAAAGAGGACATGAAAACTGAGTAGGACCAATCAAAATCTGAGCAGGTGTAGGGATCCAATACTGACCCTTGTTAAGACAACTAGTTGTTGTTTGATACCCAGAAGCAACAGTTACTTCTTCTTTATCTGATGTTGTTGAGATCTCTGTTGAAGATGATAAAGTTGATGAGATCAAATCAACAGAGCTTGGACTTGGAAGCCCTAAGTGTAAAGCCACAGTAACAGATTCTTCATCATCAACATTTTCATGATCAAAATTATGATCATCTTCCTTGTTCTTCTCCAATTCCATGGCAGTACTGTGAAATGATGATTCTTGTTGCTGCTGCTGCTGATATTGATGATCACCATGTTGATGCCTTGTTGGGCTTAAACTAAGGAGTTGAAGAGCTTCTTTGACAGGAGGAGTAGGAGGTGATGAGGATTGAAAGTGAACAAAAGAGTTGGAGTTATGGAAGAAACTTCCTGATGAGTACAAATTGCAGGCATAAGATGATGAATATAAAGATGGATTTGAAGAAGAAGATGAGGAAGTAGTGGATAAGTGGTGAAGGTGGTTTAGGTTATACCATCCATTAAAGTAACCGGAATAGGGATCAGCCATGCTTGGAATTTGGAGAAGAGAATAGTTGGTTGGATAGAGAAAATGAGAAGGGAGTAAAACAAAATTAATAAACGAATAAAGATAGACCAAAAGGTTAAATGGTGGATCCGAATGAGATAAGGTAAACCCAAATTAAAAGAAGTGTAAGAGAGAAGGGTACAAAGGAGAATGAACAAGATCAAGGTTGGTAAAGTGAACCCCAATTGAGTTAAAAAGGAGAGACAAGATATCACTGGTGAGGTGTGTGTGACTAAACAATAGAGAAAAAAAATATATATATATATATATTCACTAAAGGCTAAAGCATATAATAAGAAACATGAAGGTTGGGGTGAGAAAGTGGAGGAGAAGAAGATAATCTTGGGACTTGAAAGAACAAGTTATTTGTTGAATAGTGTGTGAAATTAAAGATTGTAAGAGAATTAATAAAGTTGAATACAAGAAGAAGAAATTAAATTAATTAATAAGCCAAAGACAAAATTTGAAATTAGGGTTTTGGAGATATTTTATTTTTTTAATCTCATATCATATATAATTAAACACACATATTTGAACAGTAGTACTACAGCCTCTTATGTTTTGTTTTGTTTTGTTTCTTTTCTTCTTCCTCTTCTTCAATGGTGATTTTATTTTTGTTTTTCATTTCATTGGGAAACAAATAGTCCCAGCCAAACCCAGCACTTGCTTTGGTGGGCGCGCCCTGGTCGGCTTTGCTCAGAACTATACTATACAGTGTGTCCCAACCAACCGTACTGTTTAGTTAACCAGTTCTCTTCAATTCTCTTCTTAATATATAAGAACTACTCGATTACAAATACATGCATGGTTTAATCTCATTCTCTCTTCTCTGCTGCAATTTCCAACTACTGTATTGACCTAGCTAGTTAACACTGTTTGTTTCACTGTAACAAAAGAAAATTTTATTCTTTATGCAAATAGATACCCTTAACCTTAATATATATATATTAATAATAATAATGTTTGTATAGTAAAAGGTACAATTGATTAATTGGGGTCTATAATTCCAATATCTTTCTTGATGGGTTTCTTTCAGAATCATAAGGGTAATGAAATATCATTAAAATATATGCAAATTGTTCTTAATAAGTGATATGAGGTTTCTCTATCAAACAAGTAATAAAGATTCTGATACTTTCTTTTTATCTTTAGACGTGGGCCAATTAATAATGTCTATATATATATATATATAAACTAACCAAAATAAAAATTTTACTACATGTACAGTACATATACATGTATGTAATGTAATGTTAATACAGCTGTTTGTAGTTATTGCAAATAGTGAATTGAAGAAGAGAGCAAACAGGTGAAGTTAAATTTGACATAATAAACCAGTACATATTAACACAAGTACTTTGCTACTTGGAAACATCTTTTTGCTGCAAGTATGGCTATCCCTATCCTTTATCATCACTCTTGATAGCTAACACTGACCGCTACCAGCTGGTTATATATGGTCCTTTTGTAGTGATAAAGTGGAATCCCCATTGAATTTGTAATTTGTCTAAATCAGTTTAATTTTATTGTATATTTGCAATATATATATATATATATATATATATATATATTAGTTTGTCCTCGTCACATGCGTTGCGTGTGAAATATTTTTATTTAATTTTAAAATTTAAAGTAAAATTGATTTTTTTTAGTTGTTAACATATGCATATTATTACGTAAATATTAAACAAAAAAAATATTTAGGTATTTTCAGTATTTAAATAATTACGACTTTTTATCCCTATGATTTTCAAACACCCACGGTTTCTTTATAAAAGTTATAGATCTTGATTTTCTCTTGAATTTAGGCTTTTCAATCACTCATGTAATACCCATGAATTTGGTCATTAAATTTCTCTGAAATTAATTATTTTAAATCGGGAATAATTAATTAAACTAGGAAATAAATTCACTTTTCCGGAAATTAATTAATTTAACCGGTATTAAATTAAACGGGTTTAATGATCTGAAATTTAAAATAATTATTCGGAGAATTATTTTAGCATAAATTTTATACATGAATGTGTTAAAATGACATA
>CANYLF010103125.1:0-12935 GCA_948193215.1 Bocquillonia castaneifolia
AACTATCTTTTGTCAAGATAGCCTTTATCTTCAATTTCCATAATGAGAAATTTCTCCCGTTGAACTTTTCAATCTCAAAATTTGCTGCCATTGCGTCTATCACAAACAGTTCCTTTTACCTTGCAAAATGAACCGTAGTAATGAACACAACTCACTAGGTAAGTTCCCAGGAAAGACTGGTGGGTCACAAGCGGACCTCTTAAGTACCAATCTCCTTAGACAAAACCTTCCCCAGATTGTAAGTGCTCCCACTACTGCACACAAGCTCTTTTACACCAAAAGAAACCTCAAAACCCTTTTCTGATGTGGAAGATCAGACTAAGGTGCAACCATAGAGCATACTAGGATTTTTAAGGAATTTCTTGCCAACTAGATGGTTCTAATACTAATTGTTGAGAAAATCGGACCAGATAGAGTAAGACCGCAGCTAATAATTTGAGAAAATAAAGATAAAATAATCAAATAATAGAACACACAGATTTTACGTGGAAAAACCCCTAAACAAATTAGGGTAAAAACCAGGGGCAAGGACAGAAGAATTTCACTATGAAAAATAATAGGAGTTACAACCTCTCTATTTATAAAGGAGAAACACTGAAAATTCTCTCTTTATAATAGGAGAAAATAATCACTCTAGCTCTCTAATATTTTTCTCTAATTTTCTCTCTTATATAATTTTTCTCTCTTTTGTTTTTGGATGCATTTGCTCTACAAAAACTAATGCCTATTTATAGGCAACTAAACCATGTAAAAAATAAAATTCTTTACCTAACTTTGACAACTACACCTAATATCATTCAATTGTTTGGCACCGAAAAATAATTGAAATTTTGATAAATATATTTTATTTCTTCTCTTGGTAAAAAATGCGGTGCCAACAGTTTCAAGTGTCAAAGCTGCGATCACACGATTCAATGAAAAATCTCATATGCAAAATGCTTCATGTCATATCTTTTCCATCAGAAAAATTCGAAGAAAGATCAAACGGGAAATTTCATGTCGAGATATATTTCTTCACACAGTGAAAATATCAACACGCTCTTTTTTAACACTGTGCAACTTGACAGTAGCTTGTTTTCTCAATGTTCAGCGGTGGAGTATAATAAAATTGAGGATGTTATTTCGAATTTTTAGTTATTTTAATTTAAAGTCATTTATTTTTTTGCAGGAAACAATTTCATCAGGCTCGCTGAAAGTGTTGAGAAAAGGGACAGCTTGTATTGATATTCAGTTCACAATATATACAGCATTACACATTATACAGATCATGATGAATAACAGTTTGCTAAGTATTACAACATCTTAAGGAGATGATACTAAGGTTAGGATCATGATAAGATAAGGATGAGAATTGGCTAACGATATACTCTATCACCCTCCCTCAAGTTGAGCCGGAGGTTGTAAGACGGTCAACTTGGTGCGAGCTTCTTGAAACTTGGTCTTAGTTAATGCTTTGGTAAGTGTATCAGCCAGTTGATCACGAGTAGAAATATAGTGCACATCTAGTTGTTTCTTGCCAACCTTTTCCCGGACATAATGAAAATCAATCTCCAAATGTTTAGACCTGGAGTGGAAGATGGGCATAGTCGTCAGGTAGGTAGCAGAAAGATTATCACACCAAACCCGTGGTGGAGCAGCAAGCTGGATACCCAACTCTCGAAGAAACGACTGAATCCATTCTAACTTACAGACAGTAGAAGCAACCGCGCGATACTCCGCCTCGGTTGAAGACCTTGCAACAGTTCGTTGCTTCTTCGAAGACCAAGAAAATTTGAACCAAGGAAAATAGCAAAGTCTGTATTCGATTTTCTGTCTTCCTTGTTACCACCCCAATCAGCATCACAGTATGCATTAAGATGAAGAGTATTACTGCGTCGAAGAAACAAGCTAAAAGACATAGTCGACTTGATGTAGTGGAGAATCCGTTTAACAGCCATCCAATGACAGTCAAGTGGTTTGTGCATGAATTGAGATACTCGGTTGATAGAGAAACTGACATCAGGCTTAGTAATACAAAGATACTGAAGTCCACCAACGATGCTGAGATAGAGAGATGAGTCGTGAAATTCCTTAAGGTGGTCAGAATCAGTAGACAAAGTAGAGAAGGGACAAGAAATTCCCTTAGCATCAGCCATCTTTGCTTTGTTCTAGTATATATTTTGATTGAGAGAGCATCAGTCCTGTTTTGTACCACGTTGCTTCCACACCTAAGAAATAGGACAATCGACCCAAATTCTTGATTGGAAACTTGGTCCGAAGCTTTGTAATTAAGTCATCAATGAAAACTGAATCATTACGAGTCACTAAAATGTCATCGACATAAATTAAAAAATATACTGTTGCGTTATCTTGGTAAAAATATAAGGAGCTATCAGTTTTAGAACCAAGAAAACCAAGAGAAAGTAAAGGAGCAGAAAGACATTTGTACCATTGACGTGGCGCTTGTTTCAGGCCATAAATTGATTTGTTGAGTTTACATACATAATTAGGATAAGTAGGATCAACAAAGCATGTCGGTCGCTTCATGTAAACCGTTTCTTCAAGATTTCCATGCAGAAACGCATTGGAAACATCAAACTGTTGAACATTCCATCCTTTTGATAAAGCTAACGATAACATAATGCGGACTGCTGTTGGTTTGATGAAAGGACTGTATGTTTCGGTGTAGTCAAGACCGGGTCGTTGACGGAACCCCTTTGCAACAAGTCTTGCTTTGTAACGTTTAACCTTGCCATGCTTATCAAGCTTGACGCGAAAAACCCATTTGTTGCCATTTAGATTATGATTTGATGGAGCTAGTACCAATGTCCATGTATTGTTCTTTTTCGTTTCTTGAATTTCTTCAAGCATAGCTGCATGCCATGATTTGTCTTTAACAGCTTGTGAGAAGGAATGTGACTCTACAACCGAACTGAATGCCTTGGGTTTGAGATTGCCCGTTTGGGCCCTTGTAACCATATTATGTGTTTTGATAGGTTCAGCTCGACTTTGATATTTTGTGAGATCAACCAACAACGGCAAGCCAGGAGAAGAGCTAGAGGAAGTAGTTAAAGTCTTGGAAGTTTGTGGTGTTTGCGGTGAAGTAGAAAGATGTATTGTCGTGGTGTTTAAATTATGTACCTGTGGACTTGTTGGTGGAGAGACTGTTGGCTGGTTAATTGGTGTGTTCGGTTGGTGATGAGATTGAACCGAAAGATAAGGTTCAGGTGGCAAAAGAATTGTAGCTGGGGTAGAAGTTGTAGTAAATTGACCATGGGACACAGTAGCAACCGAATCTCCTTGTTTGAATGGGAAAGCCTGCTCATCAAAAACATGAGATAATAAATTTCTGAGTAGTCATGTTTAGACAAATATACCCCTTATGTAATTTACTATATCCCAAAAAAACGCATGGATATGAACGAGTTAAAAATTTATTGTCAGAATATGGTCTCATCCAAGGAAAACACAGACAACCAAAGACACGTAATTCATTATAATTTGGAGAACGATTGAACAATTTGTGATAAGGATTATCATGATTTAAAACAGGAGTAGGTAAGCGATTTATCAAAAAAACAGCTGTATCGAAGGTTAAATTCCAATATTTAGTCGGTACAGAAGAATGATTTAATAAAGTCAGTCATGTTTCAACAATGTGTCTGTGTTTGCATTCTGCTGAGCCATTTTGTTCAGGTGTTTTTGGACATGCAAAACGCTGAGTGATGCCACTTTCGAGAAGATATTTGGTTAATGCATGAAATTCACCCCCTTCATCCGACTGAAGAATTTTGATGGAAAGACTAAAAAACTTTTCAACCAAATGCCGAAATTTAATGAATACATTGAGGACATCAGACTTATATTTCAAAAATTAAATCCATGTGTATTTAGTAAAATGGTCATAAAATATTACATAATATTTGTGACCATCATAGGACTCTATAGGAGCTGGACCCAAACATCGGACGAAATCAAATCTATAGGAGCAGAAACAGAAAAACTAGAATCAGAAAATGGTAGTCTATGACTTTTAGAGATCGAACACGCAGAACACAAACTAAAATTTTTATTATTGACTGGCAATTTATTTTGATGAAGAACACGTTGAACTGTTCGTCGGTGAGCATGTCCCAGACGTGTATGCCAAGTAGCTAATGAGCAAGAAAGAGCAACTGGACCCTGATTAGCTTACAGTGGAAGACAATATAAACCATTCTTATTCTGGACAACATGGAGCAAATTCCTCGTGCGGATATCCTTTGTCAAAAAACAGTCAGGAAAGAATTCCACAGAAACATTGTTAGTTTTAGTAAAAGAATGGACAGAGAGTAAATTTCCATACGAATCCGGAACTAACAAAATATTATCTAAAAGAAAAGAATTATTATTTGAAGCAGTACACAAGGAAGAGCCAACATGAGAAATTTTAAGGGTATTACCATTTCCAAACTTCACTTCTTTGAGACCATGATAATCAACATGATGTTGAAGATTTTTCAGATCAGTTGTAAGGTGATTGGTCGCTCCTATGTCCATGATCTAGTTTTGATTATTTGCGGCAAGATTAGGTGTTGGACATGCAAGATGAACAGCCGGCTGTGTGGGAATTGATGGGGCAGCAACATTGGGCACTGACTTTGGCGTAGGGCATTGTCGAGCTATGTGTCCATGGCCGTGACAAGTATGGCAAATGAGAGAGGAATAATCTGAATTGGCAGGTTGATTAGTGTTGTAGGTATTCATATCGAAACCTTGCTGGGAATAAGAAAAATTTTGCCGACCTCTACCTCGGCCTCTACCACGATTTCCACGTCCTCTCCCTCCTTGTTGAGAACTGCCTATAGTATTAGAATGGAGAACAATTGGTTGGACGTTCTCTTTGACAACTTCATCTCTGGATAAGTTGTCTTCCTCACTCAACAGTAAACCAAATAAATCATCATAGGAGACTGGTTCAATTCTTTGTTCAAGCCCTCTCACAAAGGGCCTGTAAGCTTTACCTAAGCCATTAATAATGACCTGTACCAAATCATCATCACCAAGAGGACTTTGAAGTGCCGAGAGTTGATCATACATTCCTTTTGCACGCTACATATATTGAGAGATTGTCTCAGCATTGTCTTTTTCCAAACGATAAAATTTTGACTTGATCGTTCGGATTTGTGCCTTGGAACCTGATGCGTAGGTTGTTGTAAGTTTAAGCCATGCTTGTCGAGCACTTGTAGCTCCAATAATCTGAAGTATAAAACTTTCTGTCATCGAGCCAATGATCCAAGAGAGAACTAATTGATCTTTTCTAAACCATGCTTCAAAGGAAGGATTCGGTTGATTGTCAATTTGCTGCTGTCGAGATGAAGCAGATCCATCAACATGACATGCTAAATTGTAGCTATGCAAAAGTGGCATGAGTTCTGCTTGCCCCAACAGATAATTAGTTGAATTTAACTTGATGTGAAACATTAGGCGGGGAAGAAAAATTGGGTTGAGATGGATTGTTGTTATTATTGTTGGTCGTGGAGCTGCTTTCTGACGACTTGGTTAATGATCTTTGTTAATGCGCTCTGATACCATGAAAGTGTTGAGAAAAGGGACAGCTTGTATTGATATTCAGTTCACAAAATATACAGCATTACACGTTATACAGATCATGATGAATAACAGTTTGATAAGTATTACAACATCTTAAGGAGCTGATACTAAGGCTAGGATCATGATAAGATAAGGAGGAGAATTGGCTAACGATATACTCTATCAACTCTGAGGTCGGGTTGGAAAGTGTTGTGGTCACTCAATATTCCTCCGAAAATTAAGAATCTTGTATGGAAACTGTGTAGAGGAATTCTGCCTACCAAAGTGGTTCTGAAAAGCAAACGGGTGTTGGATGATTATACTTGTCCGATCTGTCATAGTGCCCCAGATACAGTGGCTCATGTGTTTTGTAATTGCCCAGCAGTTAAGGAATTTTGGATGGGAGCAGATCTGCAAGTGGTTTGGAGTGCTCAAACTGATACATTTTCTTTGTGGCAGCACTGCGTTGATGTGTTTTCTAGTGCTCAACTTGAACGTGCAGCAGTGTTGTTTTGGGCTATCTGGCAGTTTCGAAATGGTGTTGTATGGAACAAGTCAGAATTGACTCGTGCAGCTACCAGATTCCAGGCCTTCCAGTTCATGTCTGAATGGCAACTTGGTAGAAGTTCAGCCAGCTTAAATACTGCAAAGGGAATAAATGATGGGGCTGTTCAGTGGTTCCCTTCAACCCGAGGAAGGGTTAAGTGCAATATCGATGGTGCTTTGTTTCCATCTCTTGATAAGGCTGGTTTTGGGGCAGTTATCAGAGATGAGAACGGTGCCTTTGTTGCTGCTAAGACAGGTATACTGTCTTGTCCGCTTGATCCAGGTATGGTTGAGGTTATGGGGTGTCCGGAAGCTCTTAAATGGCTGATGGATAGTGATCTCTCTGCAGTAGATATTGAAATGGATGCTCTTAATATTGTTTCAGCTATTAGAAAAGATGTTGATGATAGGTCCCCTATTGGGTTAATTGTTTTGGATTGCAAAGCTTTACTAGCTGCTACCCAGCATAGTTCTGTTACTTTTGTTCATAAGTCTGCGAATTTGGTGGTTTACGCGCCAGCTAGAGCATCAAGTTCTCCGTCAGATTGTAATGAGTGGTGGAATTATCCCCTCCATTTCTTGTTGATTTGATTTGAATAAAGTTCACAGGTTTTCTCAAAAAAAATGAATTATTATAAGTATGAATAACTTTTTATTCTATTAAAATATTAAAAAAAATTGTATATGTATAAAGTTCCTACAAGGAGAAAATGCAAAAAGGTATTCGTTAATCACTATAGTGTTTTTTTTTTTTTTTTGAACTTTTTTCTTTTATTTATATTTATTATGGTTGGCTTTTTTCATTATTTTAATTTAAATTTATATACTAGTAATAATAATCAAAATATATATCCAATAGATACATGAATATATCATGTATATGAGTTTTACAATTTCCAATTTTCATTGAATTTAGAATTTTAGATGCTTAGCCATGAAGTTCTCTTCCTATATATATAGGATTAAGGTTATTTTTTTGATGGAAGAAGCAGAAGTTTAGATCCTGTTTATTGCTTCACTTTTTTTTTTTAATTTCAAGTTTTCATTTTGGTTAACTATTAGTTTTTGTTCATGGTTATTGCAGAGAAAGTTAGTGGACCAATGACTCGGCTTCGTAATAAGAAACGTCATCTGTTCAAGAGAGGGTATAGAAATTGAGTTTGCTGAGATTTTGTTTGGCTTAATGAAGCAAATCATTATCAAAAGACGCAATGGAACTAAGTTCACAAATGGTCGCACCCAAAATTGTAGGCCCGTGAGGGTTGGTGTATTTTTCTTTTTCATTTTTTTTTTATCTTCTTTTTCCTGAATTTATTTTATTAGTTTTTGATAAATAAATAAATGTAAATATATATTATGTTTACAGATTCAAAGTCTTGGAAAAAAACTGGAGGATGATACAAGTAGTACTACTACTGCTCCAATCCAAGACCCTTTAGTTAAACACGAAACCCACCAGCAGCCTACTCAGATGGACATGGAACTTCCTTGTAATTGGATAAAACTTTTGTGACCAAGGTTTCACTGTTTCTGAAGGGTTACCGGAGTTTTTTTTTTTATAATTGTTGTTATTCTGATATACGGAGCCCTCATTTACAACCCAGACTAATCCCGATTGAGTGAGTTTCATTTGAAAGCAAACTCTCTCAAGCGACTCTAAGGATCGAACTCTCGACCTTCATCCATCATCATCGAAGAAGAATCTGTGATGACTACCAAGGAAAAATCTTTATCAATAAAGGAGGATTCAACTTGCTGCACTCATTTGATTCTTGAATTTCAAGATGCCAAAGTTATAAAAGTATACGTCTCTCAAAAACATTCTTAAAAGCTCTGTTTTCTTATTTTGCTTATACATCTGATATTCAGTTTTTTTTTTTTTTTTTTTTACCATCTTCTTCGGTTTGTTTCTCAGGACTTCAATTGTACCTGAGGTAAAGTGCGAGGGCAAAGAAAAGAAGTTTGAGATATGGTAAGGATCTATATTTGTCACATTTCAATTAGATTTCCATTGATATTTTTTCCTTTTTATCTGTTCAAATTTCTCAACAAAACTATTACCTGACAATGATATGACTAAATTAATTACGTACAGCAAAAACATCAATCTAAAGCTACTATTTCTAAACTGGAGACAACTATATGGTATTCCACCTTCTAGTTTTGTGTTCAATGTAATTATTAGAACTGCATGTCAACTTGAATCCTGAATCAGGTAATGACCTGAGTTTTCTTTGCTTTTTGCCCTTTGTGTAATCAGCTAAATCTAACTCGGTGCCTATAACAATTGTTGTTCCAGAATCCAGACAAAGTAATTCTTCCCATTGGAAAAGAAACAAGAGAGAGACAAATAGAGATATCAATTGTGCACCACGGTTTTTCGGCTCAGTTTATTGCCAAAATTGTAGAAGGTTTATTCCCTGTTATATTCCATTATTAGATATGATGCAAAACTAGGTAATTAATATCTTTGCTTTATCGACAAGACACATGCTAGTTAACAATCAAAATATCCATGTAAGGACGTAATTTTTTCGTGCTTGCAATAATGTCAAAAGAATTCAAATATGGAATGGAACTTTAAGAAAATGGGATCAAAAAATTGATTGAGTTAAAAAAATGACAACTTGTTCATCGATATTTGATTGGCCTTAAGAGATGGAAATGACAAATGAATGGAAGAGAAGGAGAGCTTGGAGAGGAAGATGAAGAATTGGCTTATTTAATTAGTTTCTTGAAAAGGTATTAGATTAGAAGAGGATTTAAAATGAGGCAAAGAAAAAAGATTATGGATGATCGAAGATCACCATTGATATTATCCAACTATACATTCTATACTCCAATAATAATAATAATAATAATAATAATAAACACTATCCATTCTATACATTTTCATTTTTTTTTTTTTTTGCAAATATAATTTTTGTACAAGGTAATTGCCTGCCGCAATCATTAAAGTTTTGAATTCTTTAGAAAATACATACTCGCCTGATGTAAGTGCATGCATGCATACATGAAATGCTATATAACAATTTCACAATGGTGTAAAAAAAACAAATTTTAAACTTTTTTTGACTGAAAACAAATTTTAAACCATAATAATTACCACAAAAATTAAACTACAAAATATTTGAACAAATGTATCACTTATTAATCCATAGCAGTGTACAATTTTAACTCAATTAGTTCCATTCCATATGTGTGTATAAATACACACACAATAATAATAAAAAAGTTTAAAATTTTACTAAATGTATATAGTATTCTTCAACTTTTTGAATTTAACTTATTTTTAATTGTTTTTAACACCATACCAAAATAATTATTTGAAATTAAGTTCCATATGAAATTGAAAAAATATATATATAGCTTTAAACTAAATTAGATTTTACTATACAACTATATTATTTTTGTCAATTTGACATGCTTAAAAAATATACACAATTTATATTTTGAGTAATGATATATTATATGAATTTATCTTATAATTTTTCTATGAGTATTAATATATGGATATAAAATAATATTTATTACTTCTTAAGTAAATTATTTTTAGAATTTTTATTATTATTTTAATTCCTTTACGTTTTAGTTATGTCCAAGGGGAGGTCGGCTCAAATAAATACTAAATTTTCTGTACCATTTACCAAGCTTTTATGAGGTTTTTTAATTTAATAAAAAAGCATAAACGCTCAAGGCCTCGAGTTCGAGTCCTAGGGTCTCCCTTAGGAGAGGGCTACTCCATTTGGGGCTTCTCTCAACCGAAAATTAGTCTGAGCAACCGTAAAACGGGGTCTGGGATACTCTTTGTAACAACAGTTATCAAAAAAAAAGAATGATTTGAATATATATTTATTTAACTTTTCAATGCTATGTGATTTAGTATACTTTATTGGTTAAGTTTAAAAATAAATTTTTACCTTCATTATATTTTCTATAGGAAAAAAATACACATTATATAATTTCTTTTAAAATATTGTATAAATCTATAATTATAAATCTAAATTCTTTATTTAAAAAATCTAAATTCTTAATTTATCATATTAATATAAACTACATCTTTTAATAATTTTATAAAAATTTAACAATTTCTACATAACACGCAGGAAAATGACTAGTATAAAATAGACAAAATGTACTGTTAAGCCATTGAATTATTATTGAAAATATAAAAACATTCTCATTCTATTATTGTGGACATATTAACCCTTAAAATTGTGAAAAGTAGTGCAAAAACATTCTTATTATATTGTTGTTGGCATAGTAGCCTCTAAAATTGTGAAAAATGGTGCATAAATACCATTATGTGAACTTTAAATGAATGAAATCTTAGAAAGAAAAAAAGAGTGATGAAAGTCACGTGTTTTCTTAGGTTGATTTTTTTACCGCTCTTCTCTTCTCTAAGATTATAGTAGATCTCACTTAATATGATTTTAACATTTAAAGTTAGGCTAAATTTATAGCGCACCGGATTTAATCAATAAACTAACCTTTTTCACTTTTGAATTGGAATCTTTTAATCTGAATCCTTCATTTAAGTAACTTGTCACTTGAAGGAAAGATTAAAAAAAGACAAAATCCAAACGTGTTAGCTATTGCTGCATTTAACAAAAAAAAAAGTGATAACTCTGCTCGTGTTTATATTTCCGCACGTCTTCCTCTCAAAAAAATATATATATATTTTCAACACCATCTAAAATTTATTTAGCCACACCAAGCCTGATTAAAGAGATAATTGAGCCACACCATTTCACTAAAACCGTAAATCCTCAAATCATTGTCATGTTCAAATGCATCACCAATACAATTATCAAGAATTGGTCCCATTGTCTGCCTTGTTAATCAACGATAACTTTTAATTTGGATCAGATGCTCTTGTTACTAGACACCTGATACTGGTCTAACGAGGAGAAGTTGAATTGGCAACGACTTGTCGTTCGTCAATAGTATTAGTCCTCTTCTTGCTAACATTGTTAATGTGTTTTTTTATGTTTGAGCATAAATATTTTTTTACCAAAACTAAGGTGATAACAACATTAGTAATGGGTAAAAGAATTGAACAGAAAACGTCTAGTTTCATGGAGTTCACAATCGTTGAATGGGAAGCACAAAAAAAGTGCTTGAATTAGTGTCGCTTCCACCTCTAACGCAATTAGTGCCAAGTCATCGCTCATTAAACTCAACAGAATCAACAGTAACAGCCCCTCAAGATCCTCTTTAGGATTCATTTCATCATTTAGTTTCTGGTCTTCACATTAAACAAAATGCAAGATCATCATCATCGGCATCACCACTTGTAGTTAAAATGGTTTCTACATCTTCTATTTTGACACCTTTGTTTTCAAGAAAGAATAGATCACGCTAACTGTGTGGGGGGAGAAAAAGAAGAGTGAAGGTAAGAGAAGATAATGAGGGATTTGAGTTTGAAAAGGGCAAAGAACTAATAAATTAAAAAATGGAGAAGGGAAAGTTGCGGCAGAGATAAAAAAAAGGAGGATAAAAGGGAAGTTTAGATTTTGGGATTGGAATTATTAGAAATGAATGGTCAGGATTAAATCATATAAACTAGATGGTTAAGATTAGATTTTTTAATTAAGGGTTAGGATTAATTCTTTTTAAATGAATGGGTATGATTCAATAGGCATATGAGATTAAATTAATAAATTAAAAGGTATTTTTCTTCACTTAATTTTAATTAATTATTCTTCAATATTATTAACGTATTAATAATAATGTCTAAAATATATAGAATTAAATTAAAATAAATTTCTATTCCTTTGGGTAAAGGAAACAAATAAATAAATTCCAGCATAAAAAAATTTTTCACTATTGATATATAAGTATTTAAATTCCTCTGGGTAAAGGATTTAAGTCATATCTCCTGGGTGAGAGATGTATTTAATCAAAATAAAGATAATGAAAAGTAATAAATAAAATTCTTGAAATGATAAAAAAAATGAAAAATTTAGTTATACCGGTCGAGTAAAAAATAAGATAAAGAAAATAATAAATGATAAAAAAAAGTAAATTTCTTGAATATATTTGATATTATCAGAAAATTAAAGAAAATTATTTCATTCAAAAAAATAGACAAAATTTATTTTTTTTAAATACCGAACTACGTCGACTTTATCCTGTCAAGCAGGTAAGTAGGCGTTTAGGAATTAAATTCCTGAAATCAAGTCTATTTTTTAAAAATTTTTCTTACTTCAACTTTCAATAGATTGTTGTAAAATCTATACGAACTGCAGTTCTATCAGTTGGGTGCATAGACTTCGGAAATCATATTTCCAAAGTTATGTTTGCCTTGTTTAGAATTTTCTTGCTGTTTCAAAATCATTGTTTTATTTTATTGAAAAATCAAAACAAAATATTTCCTGTTAAGTGGGTATGTAGACTCTTGAAAGTCAAGCTTTCAATTTCAAGTCCAGGCTTTCTTTTTTTTTTTTTGATAAATGGAGAATTTATTAAAATCCATAAGAAGTGGAAGCCAATAACCTTGTGGTTTCGAACACTTAAGGCTACATCACAAGGGAAAGGCAAAAACAACCTAGAGCTCAATGAAAAATAGAGCTGAAGCTTCTATATACATCCATACTATTAAGGAAAAGAACGAACATTACAGTTAAAAAATAAAACGGCTTGAGAAATAGTTTTAATAAGTGTATCTTCCAAATTAGGATTAACCCCTTGAAAGACTGTGACGACCCGATTTTAACACCATTTAATACGTATAATAATATATAATGATAGTAATTAATCATAGATCAAAATCCAATTGAAAATTCTCTTCAAAAATAATTTTTCTTTGAAAATTAGGGTGCAACGATCGTTTTAAA
>CANYLF010103181.1:0-11634 GCA_948193215.1 Bocquillonia castaneifolia
GGGGTCAAAATAAATAACAATAAAAAACCGGGGGCTAAAATGACAATAAGTAAAATTTTAGTCTGTCTTCCCTGCTTTCTTCAAGAAAGAGAAAGAGAAACAGACATAATTGATCAGGGAAAGTCTCGAAGCACTTCAAAGTCCAAGGTCAGTCTTCTACAATTTCTCTTTCAGTTTCAGATCTTTAATCGTTAAACCTACAAGTCTTTACGTATTTACTTGCGAACAAATCTGAATGTCTGTAATGATTTTATTCGCTTTTATATGTTTTTAAGCACGAGCTTTTAGTGCCTTTTCATTGACCTTGATATCTTTGAGAGTAATCCTTTAGTGGGTTTCTGAGAAAACTGTGGGAAAGTAATAGGAAAGTAAAAAGATTGAGTCTTTTTGATGGTCCTTGATTCGGGTGGAAATTCTAGTTTCATATTATTTGAGGGTTTGTTTGCACTGAACTTTTTTTTTTTAGCAAGAAACCAAAAAGAACTGCGAAATTGTTGACCTTTTAGGTGTTTCTATTAACTTTTATGTTAATAGATACTGGGAACCGAAATGTGGAATGTGAATGGGTCAATTTCACTACTGCTGCTGCACGTCTGGCAAAATGTATAATTTCAATTTGTATGTTAAATTGCCATTTTTGTAATTTCAAGTTGTGTACTAATGTTGCCATCCAACAGGCTTAAAAGCTCCAAGCTTTATATTATTACAGGATATTTTGTTTTCTTTGTTGTTGGTTTCGTGAGTAATGTTTCGATTTATGGTACTTCCACCTCCTTGTATGTTTCTTTTGACCCCACCGACCAATTGTTGCAGGTTCGCTTGAATTTCTCTGGTCAAGTATTAATCAGGGGAAAAATGCAGCTTTGGGTGCTTTGGTGATAGGGTTTATTTTTTTGTTGTTTGTGTAGTGGAAGATTGGTTTGTGTTGCCAGACTTGTATTCTTCATTATGGAGTCCTTGTGGAAGCTTTTGTACTTGCTGGAGCCTGCACCTGTTACCCTAATAGGGACAGCTGTAGCTGTCACATTTGGATCTGCATTTAGAGCTCTCAATTATGGTAAAGAAATGGAGCGGAACCGTGATATGTCAGAAGCATCTATTACTTTGGATAGGTCACAGGCACTGTTGATCCCAGTAATGAGTTCATGCAGCTTGCTTTTAATGTTTTACTTGTTTTCATCAGTCTCCCAGCTTCTCACTGCGTTCACAGCCATTGCCTCTGTTTCATCTCTGTTCTTCTGCCTTTCTCCTTATGTTGCCTATGTTAAGTCGCATTATGGTTTGGCAGACCCATTTGTATCACGTTGCTGTTCAAAATCAGTTACGCGTACTCAAGGGTTATTGCTGCTGGCATGTTCCTTGACAGTTGCAGCTTGGCTTGTCTCCGGCCATTGGGTATTGAACAACCTGTTGGGTATTGCTATCTGCATCGCATTTGTGAGTCATGTGCGTCTTCCGAACATCAAAATATGCACGATGCTGCTTGCATGCTTATTTGTATATGACATATTCTGGGTATTCTTCTCAGAGAGATTTTTTGGTGCCAATGTCATGGTATCAGTTGCAACGCAACAAGCATCAAATCCTGTTCATACAGTGGCCAATAGTTTGAGCCTTCCTGGTTTGCAATTGATCACAAAGAAGCTTGAGTTGCCTGTAAAAATAGTCTTTCCCAGGAATTTGTTGGGTGGTGCAGTTCCTGGAGGAAGTGGCACGGATTTCATGATGCTTGGCCTAGGTGACATGGTATGACAAGTCTTTCTTTTTCTGATTGGGGACTTATTGTAGTTTTCCAAAATCACAAGGTGTTCACCATGAAGCATTGATATTGCTTCTAAGTATCCTCTGTGGCTTTCTTTGTAGGACTGTCAATAATAATTTAGTCTGTTCTTCTTAGAAAATCATCATTGCACATTGGACAGGTATTTGGCATCTCCCTTCCTCTCCAGCAGAGGATCCTTGGATGATTTGAATGTTATTTGGAAGATTGTGCCTTATACAGAATAGTATGCGGGGCAATGCTTGTTAATTGCATCATAATCTTGGATTTGCTTGTATATCGTTGATCTGCAGTTGCCAATTCCTCTGGGAAATGCATTTTCATATATGGCCTTCACTTGTTGTCTACATGTGTAGGCTGAATCTCTTAGTGTCTTAGTTCAAATTGGTATCTCTAAGGGATCTATATATTTTGAGGTTATTGCTAGTAATAGAATCATAGAGATGGTAAAGACCTTCAGGATTTATTGGTAAAAAAATCATTGAACTAGTCATTGTTCCTGAAGTGGATTTTCTCCCTTGGTTGTATAGCTCTCTCTCTCTCTCTCTGTGCGTATGTGTGTGTGTGTGTTTTTTGATAATACATAGTCTTTTCATGTTTTTAATCGATTTTTTTTTTATTGTTGCTCTGCCTGCCTTCCCTCCCCCTGTAGAAGTTAGACTATCATTAACCAATAATTTACTGCCAAGTTGTTCTGTAAGTGGAAGTTGTACAATAGAGCCTCCATATAGGAATACTCTACATAGTAATAAGCTTTGTATAAGAATAAAATATCCCGGTCCCAACTTGGGCCAGTTGTAAATAGGAATAAACTCCATATCGTAATAAGTTATAAATATTTTAATTCTCATTTTAATAAAAAGTACCTCTATCTAAGAATATCTTATATATATATATATAAATTTATTAAGTACAATTTTTTTTAAAGTACTCATAATCTTTAAATCTTTAAGTGTTGAATATGGTTCATTACATGAATGATTGTCTTCAAAATATTTCTAACTTGTAAAAGTAAAACGTTTTGAACTTTTAAATAACTATATTACTATTTTATAGAGGACTATATATATATATATATATATATATATATATATATTCTAATTATATATAATTTTAGATATTTAAAAGTTAATTGGTTTAAAATATTATATATTTTCTTACGAGTTATTATAGGAAGTAATATAATATGAAATAATCTTTTTAACTAAAGCTCTATTAATTATAATCTCTTTATAGTAATTAAATCTGTAGGGTCCCAACAATATAACTTTATGGAGGTTTTATTGTAGTTTAATATGAGCATTGACTGCATGATATGTATCCTAAGCTATTTGCTTTCTAATAGGCATGCTCCTGGTCTGTCTCTTGGAGACCCTGGGTGCATCTCACACAAACTTATAAGTAGTATTGAGACATTTTATACTCACAAAATTTGTTCCCCTTGAATATTATTGTGGCAGGGTGCTTTTATAGAAAGTGTATAAAGGAATTGGCTTTTTATTTTTGATTTTGTTGTTGCAGGCCATTCCTGCTATGCTACTGGCGTTAGTACTTTGTTTTGATCATCGAAAGAGCAGAGATTCTGTTAGTCTCCTAGATTTATATTCCTCAAAGGGACACAAATACATATGGTATGCACTTCTTGGATATGCCATTGGACTGGTGATTGCTTTGGCAGCTGGTGTTTTGACTCACTCACCTCAACCTGCGCTTCTTTATCTGGTACATATTTAATTTTCATTGATTTTATTTTGGTACACTTTACATTGATCTTCTGCAATGATGATATCCCAGGGGAGATTTTTCATTAATTGGTGTTTATTGGTTTCAACTGAGTTTTTGCTTTGCACTGTAGAATAACTTCATTGCATGTACAAGGTAAAAATCTAAAATCTGCCGTTAGGATGTTATTAGAAATTTAAAGGCATTAATATAAAGCCGAGATGGTCCATACTAGTGGAGCTGCTTATAAGAGTGCATTCAATCTAGGTAGGGCTGTTGCTGCCTTTTCTTCATCTTTTTTTTTTTTTTTTTGTGAAGAATGGATAGAGGGTCTAGAGCAACAGAATTGAGTCCTTTCATTTGAAGAAATTTATGAAGCATTGTTGGGATGACCTTTAATTACATTAAAGTTGTTTTAGAATTATACCCTTCCCTCCATCGAGGTTGGTGATAGTCTGACCTTCCCCTATATTTGTAAATGCATGTGAATGGTGATGTTGTTTGCGGATTAAGATCCTTGATTGATTGAATATGATAGGTTATGTTTATAATCTCAATCATTAAAATAGAAATCGTTAATCAAATCTTGACTAATAACAAGGTCTTCTCATCTCATTATTGTTTATTTAGAATCTATGTATTGTGTTTTTTTTGCTTTGTAAAGTTTTCATCACAATTCCAAATGTAGGTGCCTTCTACTTTGGGACCTGTAATCATCATCTCGTGGGTTAGGAGGGATCTATACGACTTGTGGGAAGGAAGCGTATCAAATCTCAATGATAAAGCCCGGCAAATAGAAGTATGACTGATGAGATGAGATGAGGATGGAATGGAAGTTAAATGATTTTATTATGTGTATCTTAAAGTACTTGTACTTTTTAATCTCTTTCAATATCATATTCACATCTACCAATCAAAAGGAAAAAGCAAATTTATGCATCTCTTTTCTTCATTCTTCTTTACTGTGATGAGTTAAAGTTGCCAAAAAGCAATGGTTCAAAGTAATCCTTACCCAATACTATAGGACTCGCTCTCTTTCCGTTATTTTCTTATATGGAATGGACACACCACAACTTCGTAATTTTCCATTTTTTTTTTAATCCATTTTTGTTATCAGATGTTATGATTGTAATGAAAAGGTATGTAAAAACTTTTTTTTTTTGAAAAATAAAATCCTAATTAATCAATTCAGTTTTTGTAACATCTGTTATTATTATCATTTTTTTTTTTTTTTTTTTTGTGAAAGACCACACGGGATGGTTAAGTTTTAGGAGAGCAGCAGTCAATTTACACAAAACCGACCCGATTGATGGCAAATTCATCAAAAAATAAAAACGATTTTGAGACATTTACTTTACATTTATTTTTTATTTTTTAAAGTGCACTTGCTCAACAAAAACAACAGACAAAGAGAATATACGATTCCACTAAAAAAAAAAAAAAAAGAGAGAAAATAAGATAAAATAAAAAAAATAAAATAGGCACAAATCAATCCAGTCCTTTGTCTGTTTTATTTTCCAATAAATTAACAGATAAAACAAAACCCTAAATTGAACCCTAGAATTCTCCTCCAAATTCTCACTTTCTTTTATCCATGGCTGCTTCTTCTTCTTCTTCATCTACCTGGTCCCCAAGCTGTCTGCAGCTTCGACTTTCCAGGAGTTGCTGCAAATGTAGAGGCTTATCTTCACCTTCGCTTCTGATTCTTGCTCGCATGAGAAGGCTGGATTCTCTAGGCCTCGCTCAAATCGGAAATGGAATGGAACGACGTCGTTGTTGGAGTCGGTGGATTGCCTTCAGCTCTCCTGCCAATAATTTTTCTGGTTGGTCCGATTCTGATGATAGTGATCAGTTTGTTGACGCACAAAAGAAGAATTGGCTTGGAGGTATCAGTAACGATAATTTGTTTTTTTTTTTTTAATTAAGAAATTTAAATAATTGAACTAGCTAGCTCAATTAATTTTATAGGTTATGTTATGTGGTGAATGAATGCTGTGCAGTAACTAATGGTGCATGTGAAATTAATATCTAATTGAATTATAACCTTATTCATTCACCGAAAGTGGTTAATAATAGTATTTAAATGGACTAATAACAGTTAGAGAGTAGTTTGATTTCAGGAATGGTGGGAGCTGGAGTAGCTGGTGTCATTCTACTTACCGGCCTTACCTTTGCTGCATTCTCTCTAAGTCAACGCACTGCTTTAAGTAAGTCCCTGTCTCTCCTCCTATTCTTCAATGCCATACATTCGTTATCATCTGGTTACACCGATTCTTCTTCTTCTTCTTCTTGAAACTTGTGTTTAATAAAACATAGAGTTCACCGAGTTGGCATACTATTCACTACCTGCTTACACACTTGAAATTTTTCGTTGCTATTCACAGGAACAAAACATCAAATGGAACCATTAACTTCCCAGCAGGAAGATTCATTGGTATCTAATGATGAGGATGATAAAGTTGAGAAGAATATAGGTGACGAAAGCAGTGAAAAAGAAGATGATAAGAATATAAGGGATGGAAGCAGTGCAAAGGAAGATGATAGCTCTCCAGAACCCCAGACTGGAACAGATATGGATCTGACTTCGTCTCCAGAACTTGTTGAAACGCCTAGTGGAAGTGAACCCAATGATAGTCTTCAGACCTCATCAGCAGACACTATTAGTTCCAGCAATACTGTTGCTCCAGAAACAACTCCAAATTTGATGAATTTGCCTAATTCCGAAACTGCTGAAATTCAGGAGAACTTGATCCACGGTGAACCTGCTGATTCTCTGAATGTAACAGACATTCCCACTGACCATCAGGATGGATTGCTTTGTTCAGAAACCAAAGAATATTCTAATCCTTCACTGGATTCTTCTAACTATCCTATTCTAGAATCAACTGAACCTGTGGTTGTGAGTACTTCTACAGTGGATCCCATTTTGGAAGACAGCAGTTTTTCCAAAGATGGAATGGAGGCAGAAGTTTCACTTCCTGCAAAATATAATCTTAACACAAGCACAATTCAGGCCTCAACGGAGAGAAATAGTTCATCCCTTGAAACAAATTACTTAAGTGGATCTTCTGGTTTGGAATCTTTGTCAGAATCGTCTTCTCCCTTTGCAAACAAACAAGACGTATCTTCTAACAATGACATGAAAGCAAGCAATACATCTTTTGAATCACCATCTTTTAGTGGTTCCTTCTCCTCTGCTGGTATACCTGCTCCATCTGCAGTGTCTGAAGCCATGCGGGTCTCTCCTGGAAAGATTTTGGTTCCTGCAGTTGTTGATCAGACTCAGGGACAAGCATTAGCTGCACTGCAAGTGTTGAAGGTACTTATTTACTCCTGTATGTGATTGTTCTCAGAGTGGTGAATTGTTGTTCAGACTATCAGTATAACCTGTACAGGGAAAAAAGGGATTTAGTTTTAGTGCCAATATTTGAAATCTCTGTTTTCAGGTTATTGAGCCTAATGTACGACCTAGTGATCTATGTACACGTCGTGAATATGCTCGTTGGTTAGTGGCTGCAAGTGGTGCGCTTTCAAGGTAAACATATTTCTTGTCGGTGTGACTGTCAGGATTTTTATTTTTGAAATTTGGTGTCTCATTATCAAGACAAAGTGCATCTCTAAAAACTATGATTTGTTTCATTATGTCCTTTTTTTAAATTGTTTGAAGGAGCACGCTGTCAAAAGTGTATCCTGCAATGTATATAGAAAATGCTACTGAACTAGCTTTTGATGATATCACACCTGATGACCCAGATTTTTCATCAATTCAAGGTGAAGATTGCATTTTATATTTATTCAACTGCAACTTGAGTAACCATTTCTTTAGCATGCTGCTTGGTAGTTACTGTCTGAGATGGATGTTTCAGGCTTAGCTGAAGCGGGCCTCATCTCAAGCAGGCTTTCAAATCATGATTTGCTGTCTCCAGATGAAGACCAGGGTCCATTTTACTTCTCTCCTGAAAGGTGATAGATTTTTTATCCTCCAATATGAACTAGCATACTTGCTAGTTTCCTTTTGTCAGATGCTAATCTTCTCTAGTGACCAGCTTGTTAGAAATGAAAAATGGGATGTTTGGGTGTTATTATCCATGGCATTTTTTTGCATTCCAACCATCCTTTTTTTTAACTGATATTGATACATGATAACTAAAAATTCCATCTAACCTAGATTATAATGATAGGGCATTACAGACATGGTACTGCTGAGCTGGGCTCAGGAAGTGTCTTTGTTGTGCTAAATTGCACTTTTGTCACGTGTGATTTTGTCTTTCTAATGCTTGCTCATTTGGGTTTCAAATGTGTGGTTGAGTTAGATTTTACTTTATTCTGATTTGCCTCTATTTTACATTCTAATCAAGTTTTTCACTGCAGCCCTGTATCACGGCAAGATCTTGTAAGCTGGAAGATGGCCCTAGAGAAAAGACAACTTCCAGAAGCTGATAGAAAGGTATCATAAGCCTATTTCTTTTCTTTGCTACCAGGTTGTTTACAGTTGAATTTATTTATCAATCCTGCAATTTTTTCTTTTCTTTGTGACGCTTTGCAGATTTTGCACCAACTTTCTGGTTTTAGAGATATCAATAAAATAAATCCAGATGCATGGCCTGCACTTATAGCTGATTTGTCTGCAGGAGATCAAGGGATAATTTCACTTGCATTTGGTGAGTCATGTTTGCCTTTGAGATTCTTTTATGGATTTTTATTTTGATTTTGATAGCTGATATACCTATAACCTTTCCTTTCAACTCTATTTTAGGCTGCACGAGATTATTCCAGCCAGATAAACCTGTTACAAAAGCCCAAGCTGCTGTAGCTCTGGCAATTGGGGAGGCTTCTGACATAGTTAGTGAGGAACTTGCACGAATAGAAGCAGAATCCATGGCTGAAAATGCTGTTTCTGCTCATAATGCTTTAGTAGCCCAAGTTGAGCAGGATATAAATGCAAGTTTTGAGAAGGAGCTTTTAATGGAGAGGGAAAAAATTAATGCTGTAGAGAAAATGGCTGAAGAAGCAAGGCTTGAATTGGAAAGGTTACGAGCTGAAAGGGAAGCAAATAATATCGCCCTAATGAAGGAGCGGGCTTCTATTGAAGGAGAAATGGAACTCCTGTCAAGGTTAAGACGTGAAGTGGAGGAGCAGTTGCAAACACTTCTTAGTGGTAAGGTCGAGATATCTTATGAAAAGGAACGAATAAACAAACTTCAAAAAGAAGCAGAAAAAGAAAAGCAAGAGATCTCCCGGTTACAATATGAGCTGGAGGTTGAGAGAAAAGCCCTGTCCATGGCAAGGTAAAAACAAATACAAAGAATTATTCTGTTTTTTCTGGCAGGCCATTATAAATAGTTAGCAAAAGCATAGAGCCAGAAAACCAATACAGGCACAGCTACAGACATCTGAATATCATTCAGCATACAAACAATTTTGTATGTCTGAATGGTGTGAGAATTTCATTTTTCCCCCATCAGATTTGCTAACAGATCCATTCATGTCCTCTCATTGGGCACTGTGTACATAAACCAGACATCCTATGTCTGTGAATCATGCCATGAGGATGCTGACGTGGGCCTTGGCCTTGAGTCTGCAAATGGTAATGAATGCCTGAAGACAATCTTTAATCACCTTTATATTGGAATATGCTAAAAATTTTAAAATGAAGCAAGCCTATCATTGTTCAATATGTTGAACAAATAGTCTTGCGTTATTTGATTATTTTCTTTCTCAATGTTGTATCTCTGGATCACAGTATGCTGGTTCAGACGGTAAAATAAGAATGCTTGCATGTTGCTGATCTTGAGAAAAATTTATAAATGCATTAGAGAAAACACATGAGATATTGACACATGAGCACATATTCAAATAAAGAGAATTAAGAGGGCACTGCTTGTGGTGGGATCATATGTTAGTGTGTCTCTGCTGTAGGGGTTTGATTTTTGTAGTGTGGATTAACAAATGTGTTCTGGTTCATCTTACATCATTATTTGTGTTTTATGTTATTCAATTTGAACTATATTTCTCGACTAGTCTAGTTTTGATGGTGATAAAACTTTGTTGTCACAAAGTTTTAGTTCACCAGAGACTTATGATTCTGCAACGCTAGTCTAAAATCATCTGAACAAGCCCTAACCATTTTAAACATGATTCAGAGAGTGGGCTGAGGATGAAGCGAAAAGAGCAAAAGAACATGCAAAAGCCATTGAAGAGGCTAGAGATCGCTGGGAGAGGCATGGCATCAAAGTTGTAGTTGATAGTGATCTCCGTGAGGAGGGCTCTGCTACATGGCTTGCTACTGCAAAGCAGTTTTCTGTAGAAGGAACCGTTAGCAGGGCTGAAAATTTGATGGAAAGACTCAAGCTAATGGCAGATAATGTAAAAGGTAAATCTAAGGAGGTAATTCACAAGATTATGCGAGAGATATTAAACTTAATCTCAATGCTGAAAGAGTGGACTTCTAAGACATGTTCACGTGCCGAAGGACTTAAAGATGCCACTATCTCGAAGGCAAAGGGATCAGTTGAAGAGTTGCAGCAGAAAACATCAGAATTCAGTTCAACTATCAAGGAGAGGGTGAGCGAGTCCATGCAAGGATTACAGCGAAGTACTGCAGAATTTAGTTTTGCAATGAAGGAAGGAGCGAAGCGGGCTGTAGTAGATTGTAGAGAAGGTGTAGAAAGACTCACTCAGAAGTTCAAATCGTGAATGTTTACTTTTTTTTTTTTTCCTTTTTTGGGCACTGGACTCTTGATAAACTAGAAGATGGCAGGATCACAATTGTATTGCTTCTCCTAGCTTCCACCCTCATTTTTTAAATGCATACGACGCTGTTGACAGTGTACTAATGTAAAAAGAATTTTCCATCTTTTATTGTATTTTCATTCTAAATCTAATGAATAAAGGAGATTAGAGCTTTCAATCCGGGAGATTATCCCCGCCCACTTTCAACATTTTATTTCACCAATAGTTATGCAAGTACGAGCATACTTCACTCATTTTGGAACCAATTTGTACGGAAGGCAGGACACCCATGGCAACCGACACATCTGGTGATATATCTAATAATTTAGGCAAAATCATAAATTCTATCACAGATTTTTGTAAAATTATCAAATCTAGCCTATATTTTAAATCATTATAAAACACTATATCAATTTTGTAATTTATATCAAATCAATCGAACCAAAGAAAAATGCATGTGATCCATGCATATTCAAAAAGTTAAATTGATTTTAGGACATAAGTTATATAGTGTTTTGTCTAGATCACATGTATTTTTATTTAGTTGGATATAATTAATTATACGGATATGTCTAAATCACACACAAATTTTTTTTTGTCGGATAGATTTTATATAAATTACAAAGTTGATATAATGTTTTGTAGTGATTTAAAGTATATGATAGATTTCATAATTTCACTAAAGTTAATGATAAAATAGATGGTTTTGCCTTTTTTTTTTAATTAGTATTGTTTTTTTATTTTTATCATTGGATTAAGTGTGACTTTGCCTTAATTATAATGTGACTTTGTTTCATAATTCACATTTTATGCCAAGGTCCTCATAGTTACTTTTGTTAGAGACGGAAATGTCATGTGTTAACTTTTTTAGTTGTTAACCCTCTTCATGGCTCGTTAAGCATTGGTTCATGCTTAAATCATCTCGGTGTATGAGTTTTTTCGTTTTAAACTGATCAAGTCAATTGAAATTTTATTTTGATATCATGTGATTTTAAGACAAAATCTGTAAGATTAATTAATGTTTTTTTATCTATTGTTCGATTATAAAATGAAGATTAAATGACAAATCTGAAAAGTTCTTAATTAATAAATTAGACGTCTTACTATGGGTTTTTTTTTTCTTGAAAGAAATCTTATTAATTGTACATCTTCTTCAAGCTTGAATGGACCACTCTAAAACGACATTATCAAATCTACTAATCTAAAGGCAGATTCTAGACTCAAATATTGTTTCCAAATTGAAAGAAAAAAAAATCAATAAAGAAAAACCTCATATACTTTTCAAGAACTTTAGTATTAATGTGCCTTGTGAACATCTTGTCAGCCAAAAGAAAAAAGTCTTATGAATATATGACTCGTATTCTCCATTCTTTCTACCACATCCGTGCTTGGGGTGAGTA
>CANYLF010103333.1:0-12143 GCA_948193215.1 Bocquillonia castaneifolia
TTCAAATATCATTCTTCCATACCTCATCTTCTAATTATAAAATTATTTTTACTCAATATACACAATTTAATTAATCATTTATATATTTACTTATATTCCATATCACAAATATTTTTCCTTTATTTCATAATTCACCAATTAAATTATCCATTTTATATACAATAATAATTAAATTCACCTATTTATATATATGTCACACAACAAATACATACCAACATTTAGTATGCAAAACTCAATAATTCAGGGGTGCAACCGGGGTACCCTCACACAAATAAAAATACTTATTTCCTCACTTGACTAGCGATTATATTCCATTTGCTTCAATCCTGATACTCTTTATTCAAAACCTATATAAATTCATGTTCAACATGATTTATACTAATTTTTGGGATACAATTATTATTCAATTTATTTATTTAAAAACACTGCTAAAATTATACAAAAAGACTTTTAGAGATTACCGGCATCTAATTTTTAGATTTCAATTGCACCATTTAAGATCAGCATGAAAAATCGAGTCAGGCATATTTTGTTGATGAATAGTAACCGTATATGTGAACAGTACCGCATAAATGAACAATACGTATGTATGAATAGTACCATATACGTGAATATGATGTGGGACCCACCTGTAAAAATGGTGTTAGAATTAAATTCTAAAAACACCAACTGACTCCTCTCAAGCTCTAGATTACAGATATATAATCAGTTTTATAAAATAACAAACGGATTTAATAGAAATTGAGAAAATCTGTTTAGATTTTCTTACCTCAGATCTGTAAATTCTACCCGATAAAATTCAGTGGTATACCACTTAAAATGAAGGTGGAGAGACCATGAATTCGTAGAAACTTGAATCATTTGATTCTAACTCCATATGTGAAAGTTGTGGGAGTTAGAAATTTGAGAGAGTTTTATATATAAATATATATATATACATATACATCTGACGAAGGAAACTTCTTTCCTATCTTTCTTTCTTTTTATAATAATAATAATAATAATAATAATAATAATAATAATAATAATAATAAAGATGATATGATGTTTATGGTTAATTACTATATTAATATTTAGATATTTTATAAATTACATCTTAATCTTTATAATAATAATAATAATTTTTTTTACCAATATCTCCGGATTAAATTATAAAAATTCTTTTAAATAATATTTATAAATCCTCCAAAATATTTTTATTAAATATATTTATTTTTATTTTTTTTAAGGGTGTTACATATGAGGAGAGTGTGCTTTCAAATGGAACTCAGTCTATCAGGGATTAGTCGGGATTCCAAATGGAGCTCTGGATACCTGGGATAACAACAATTATAAAAAAATGTTTTTATTAATTAATATGATATTTATTAGTTTCGTATTAATCAAAAAAATATATTAATTATATTTACTATTTAACATATGTTATTCAATAAGATAAACTTTTACTATTTAAATTATTATATCCATCATAACTAATCATTCAAATTATTTTTAAATTTTAAAATAAAATATATTTATCAATTAATTATATATTCATTTTCAAGTAATAATAATTAAAAATGGCAGTGACTAATAGATAAAATTATTGAAAAATGGGGTCATGGTGATGTGGCACTAACATGTCATGGTGGGATCCATGCCATGTCAGTAAAAATGGATCACCATGACACGTCATCGCAACGTCAGTAAAAATGGATCACCATAACACGTTAGCATCACGTCATCATATTTAACGGTCTTGAACGAAAATGCTTAAAATTGTTAATGATTGGTACCACATACTGTTTTTTATCTAAAAAAAAACCACGCACTGAAATTTATCAATGACCAAAACCATAGGATGATTTTGTGTACTTTTCCGAAAAAAATAGTGATATATATAGTTGGATGCAAGTGAAATAATGGATAAAAAATAAAATTGTCCACTACTTCTAGTATTATCAATGAGATTTTAGGATAATTATATTTTCCCATATATTTTATCTTAATTACTGTATTAATTGCCTCATTCACACATATTTTATTTTATTTTTATTACATGAATAATTTTAATAATTATTTTATCAGAACAAAAGTAAAAACACATGATTAACGGTTTACTATGATATTATAATGATAAAAATATTCATATTATAAACATATTTTTATTGTAGATATAAATACTATAAACTATAATGTTACATACTTTCAATAAAATTTTGACTTATAATAAAATAGATTTAGATCAATATTAATTCAGACTTTTATGTCATTATCATATCAAGTTTTATTATTAACTATGGGTTTTTTTTATTTTAATGAAAATTATTCAAACTATATCTAAAGATATTTAGTGTAATAAAAAAAATACAAGAAGAAGATATGTATTGTATTTTTTTAAATGTGAGAGGTGATTAGTATATTAAGGCAACATATAAGTGATAAAATATAATTACCTCTAAAAATTTATACTTGTAAGGTAAGACTGTTCAAGAGAATATATATCTCAAATAAGGCTTTTTATAATATTCTAAACTTTCTAATAACTTTTAAGAATTTATAATAATTAATTTTTAGTCATTACCATATTAAAATTTGTATTTATTAGTATAGATTTTTTTAATTTTTTTATTATTTTAAAATTTTGTATGTTAATTATCAATATATTGCATTATTTTTATAAATAAATAAAAGAATTAAAATAGTACGATTTTTCTAAAATATAAGCGACCTTGATAATATTCAGCTTAAAATTAAACTTTAGTGAATAATTATGCTTTTAATTAAATTTACTGAATAAAATTAAATTCCATTGAACCTCGCTAGACTTGAAAGTGATAAATGACCATGATAATATTCACCTCAAAATTAAACGAGTCTCAAACTAGTTAATGCTCGATTTACACTCCTAACCTATCCGATCAATGCTGAATCATTAGAGTAAGACCGTCCTACTATATTATAGGATATTTTTGTAATTCTATGTTTCTTTTAAGTACATCAAAATAATAATCACAAAAAACAAATATCTAACACTCAAAAGGCCAAACTTTATATATAAAACAAAAACTTCACACATCATTTCTCACTACTAAGCATATAATCACAGAAGACACTTGACTAACACATGCAATAACCCTAAACTACATACATGAACCACGAGGCTTATTACTTGACACGGATGACTCAGCCTTGTTACTTTGGATGAGAGTTTGATTAAGCCAAGTCCAATTGCTATCTTCGAACGAGCATTGTGATAGTGATTCAGTATCTGACCATGCCAAATCCATAGGTTCGATATATGTTGAACTCCATACAGGAGTTCCATCTTCGAAAGGATTATAGGTTAATCTTTTCAAATCAGAACCATCCAATTTCATAATATAAATCTCTCCAAATGGTAGAAAAGTGTGAGGGTTTGATATTGGTTCAGCTGATATTGCACCATAATCGGTTGTAAACACTACACTCTTTCCATCCGGGCTAAAATATGGATGGTTAACTTTTCCACCCGATCCACTTTGAAACAATTTTCTCAACCCGGTTCCATTCGGGTGGATCATAAATGACTCAAAACTTCCTGAACCCGGGTTCGCCCTATCCGAAGAAAATGCAATCCATTCACCATCTGGTGACCAATTACACATTGTATCGCTCCATGAACCATCCGTTAATCTAAAGAGTCCACCATTCTCACCTTTAACTGCATCCATTATATACAAGTTCTTATGACCCGAACGGCCCGACCGAAACACGATCCATTTCCCATCGGGTGAAACAGCAGGAAATGCATTGTTTTTACCATTAGTAGTCAACTTTTTAAGGCTACCCACTTGATCAACATTGATCGAGACTACATCAACCTTAGTACTCTCGTTAGATAACATCGGACCAGTGCTAGTGTATATAACACCCGATCGAACCGGATCCCAAATTGTGGCAAATGCCGGACCGTGATAAACCTGACGTCGGTTTGAACCGTCACGGTTCACGACAAAAACACCAACTGGGAAATTAATAAATGCAATAAGATTACCACCTGGTGAAAAAGTTGGAAACCAGCCATCAAATCTAAAGAGCGAAATTCCAGGTACTGGGCTTTCTAAATTCTCTAACATGAACCGGGTACTGCTCTTTTTAACACCAGAAGTAGCACCTCTGCATTTGTGGTACCCAACTCGGGCCGAGTCAGGTGAGATGAATGGGTTAAAATGGTGCTTTTGTGGCGATACTAAGCGAGTTAGCTCAGTAAACTCGTTCTTAACAAGGTCGAAAAGCTCTATATGGCGATAATCTGAATTGGGTCTTCTTGTAGCTACTGCAATGAATTTGTTATTACCTGGAGAAGTAGCTGGAGTGAAGGCATGAATACCAGGGGGAGTGACTCGGTGTATAACTACTGAGTCAGTTGAGATTGGACCGTGGCTTGGTAAAATTGCTTTGTAAACACTTATCCAGCCGTCTTTCTCGCTTCTTCTATGGAAGTAAAGGGTCGAATCGTCGACCCAACTGGGCCAACCACCGTGTTCAACAATTTTAACTCTGTGAGTCCCATCACGAGTCATGAATATATAAATATCAGTACTCAATTCCTCAGTTTCACCAGTCCAGCCCCTTTCTCCATAGGACGCAACAGCGGTATAAACTCCAGAAGGGGAAACAGCAGGGCTAAAATCAGAGATTCCAAGAGGAGTGAGTCGACGAGTCAACCCAGTTTTGAACTCGGTTGAGTAGACAGCAGCCCAACTGGCTCTTGGCTTACCAGGATCTTCATGGGTGGAGACGTAAACTAAATAATTTCCAGACACAGTTGGCTTATCCTTAAAAGAAACTTCACTATTTGAGCCCTTAAATAATGAGACTTGAACACGTGGAGCAATATCATGAGCTGAGCTGGATGATCCAATGCTGCCGGAGGTATTGTAATGAAGTAGGTCGAAGTAGATAGTGGAGGATCCTCCTCGTTCAGTGGAGTAAACAAGGCCGATAGAGGGAGAATCATGAAGAGGGTGGGTTTGATTGGGTACGAGAGAGAGCAGAGAAGCATGTGATGATGGAGAAGGAAAGTGACCGTTGAAATTGAATGATTTGCCGTCTGTGATTTGAAGCTCTTTTGATGAGTCAGTAGGAGTAGCAGTAGGGAGAGTGAAGATATCAAAACCGTAAATTGATCTGCTTCCCTGCGGAGTAAAGAGGATGCTGGTCGTGGCGGCGGTGGTGCTTCCTTGTGGTTGTGGTGGTTCATGATCTGACAAAGCACATACTACTAATAGCAATGGCAAAAGGTAAGCAGGAATTATGGGTTTCATTTTTTCTGTTGGGATGATTGTTGTGAGGAAGGGAATTGATTGGTTTAAATATAAGCATTTAGTGAATTAAGTGTTTGGGTGTCAATTTTCCTCCTTCTCTAGAAAAGAAATTGATAATTATATGGTCCATCAGAATCTCAATATGAAAATCATGGATATAATTTGACTATTGCTTTAATTCTTTGGCTGCAAGTATTTGGCTGTTATAAAGATCTTTTCTTGTGTTGTGGTTGGCATGTCCAAGTCTGAGAGTACAAAAAAGCTTTACTGCTTCCCTTATTCAACTCTTTACAACCCAATTCGATTAAACTAATCAATGGAAAAAACTTTTGTGATGATCATCTGCCCAATAATATGTCCCCAGAGTTTGACTCAACTTCCCAATTATTGCATAAAAAGATTTTGACACATTTTTTTCTCCATTTCTTAGTAAGCCAATGCATTTTTACTAATTATAATATGAAAACTTGTGGTGATAAATAATATCTACCTACTGCAAATGATAAATAATATCTACCTACTGCCAATACATTATTGATGATAAGGCCCAAGGGCTGTCAAAATGAATTAGGGTGTCGGGTTTGTGTTGTGTCATATACGTGTAATAGCATGATTAGGATTAATCTTAACCCGATCTATTTATTAAATGGGTCGACAAGGACATGATCCAACCAGTATAAAATTTGTGTCGTATTGTGTCGACTCGTATAACTCATTTATTTAAATGAGTTGAATTTAAGTTATAATAAACATGATCCGTATAATCCATTTAAGTTAAATGAATTATATTTGGATTAAAATCAACATAATCCATTTAACCTATTTAACTTTTCAAGCAAATAAAACTCATTTAACCCATTTATTTATAATCTAATAATACTATTAACCCATTTAACATACATTCAAAGCATAAGAATTAAATAAATTCAATCTAATAGCATCTAAATAAATATAAAATTCATATAAATTATATAAATGCAAAACATAATTAATAATACAAGTTTAAATAAAAACTTTAAAAAGAAAATTAAACTTCATAAATATTAAATTAATTATTTAAATAATAAAAAATTTATAATATGCCTAAAAATATGTTAAAAATTATAAACTTATATTTATTTTTTAAATTATTAACATATATAAGTTTATAATTTTTAACATATTTTTAGACATATTATATATATATATAATCATGTAATCATGTCAGAATGAGTTTTGTGTCAACTTACGACCCAACCCATTTATTCCGTGTCATAAATGTCTCGATTCATTTATGACACTACCCATATAAGCCCAAATTTCATGTCAAGCAAACCTTATTTGGGAAACAACACAAAGCAACCAAACTCGTTCAACCAGGTCCTAGCAACAGAGCATTTAGTATGAATTGTAATTTATGCGGTAGTTAATAATGGAAGTGCTAGTTTCATCAATTACAGTAAGTCTAGCTTTTGCTTATATTGCCTTCTTAACGTCTAATAAATATACAGCAAAGAGAGATAAGTGATGATTAGTGGTGAATGCAGAAGCATACAAACATGTGTATTTGAGTCACAGAAGCTTTTGTCCCTATAAATTCATCTTCTTTTATTTACACTGTTGCCCAACTTTCGATTCATTCTAGAGTTAGGCTTAGTATGGAAGCCATGTTAAAGAGTAGCCTGGCGTTTCTTAATTGGTTTGTTCTTTTGGACTCTTGAGGCCTTCTGTTTTGTTCTTTTTCAATCAGTGCGGAGTAATTAATTGTTTTATGATTTATAACTGTAATTATTCTAGCTGTGAATATAGATTCACACCCTGCCTTCTATATATGTATATTATACAAACTATATATTATCATACCTCAACACACTTGAAACTTTAAGTGAAAGAAAATGCCTATTATTTCACCCCTCCTGTACATTGCAAGTTGGGTTGATTTAAATCTTAATAAATCAAAATCACTATTGTTAGATAAGTATCCAACACTTTATGCAACCAAGCAAAGCTTTGGCTTGGATGGTGGAAGCTTTTCCTCGCTCCTCAAAGAAGGGAGGCAGTGGGTACCAAGTCCCTTGACTCATTTGATATTTGGTTGGCTTCAAAAATATTGTAGTCTCTCGCTCTCTATAGAGACTATATATCCAATGTTAGTACAAAGTAAAAATAAATACAATTATTTTTATAAAAATTAAACCCTTCATATGACTAATTAAACATCTCATAAGTCGCATTATTTATCACTTTACAATCATCCCAAAAAGCATATAATTACAATACACAATCATCATACTACACAACATAAACTTCACAGTAGGAAAATCCTATCCTATGCACGACATTGAGGCTTGTTTGACTCCAACAATTTAAATCCAAAACCACCGCGGCCAGGCACTTCACTGAGCCAATGACAATCATCAAACGAACACTGCGGTCCATGTTTTTGCCACTCCAAATCCACAGGCTTAACATACGTAGGACCCCATGCAGGAGTTCCATCCTCGAATGAGTTATATGTTAACCTTTTTAAATCAGAACCGTCCAATTTAATAGTATAGATTTCTCCATACGGTTGATATTGATGTGCGGTTGAGATTGGCTCTGCTGATATTCCACCATAATCTGTAGTAAACACTATACCCTTTCCATCAGGACTAAAATACGGGTGATTCGTTCTCCCACCCGACCCACTTTGAATTAGTTTTTTCAAACCGGTTCCATTCGGGTGGACCAAAAACAACTCAAAGCTACCCGAACCGGGATTCTCCCGGTCCGAAGCAAACGCAATCCATTCACCATCTGGTGACCAACTAGCCATTGTATCACTCCAAGGACCCTCTGTTAACCTATAGAGCCCGCCATCCTCCCCTTGAACCGCATCCATTATATACAAATTCTTATGACCCGATCGAGCCGATCGAAACACTATCCATTTTCCATCAGGGGAAAGAGCAGGAAATGCATTGTTTTTACCATTATTTGTCAATTTTCTAAATTGACCCATTTTATCAACATTAATATATATTATATCAACCTCAGTACTCTCACTAGCAAATTGAGGACCTCCACTAGAGTACACAACCCCAGGACGAACCGGGTCCCAAATCGTCCCAAATGCATTACCAGGGTAGACCTGGCGCCGGTTCGAACCGTCTCCGTTCACAACATAAACACCCGGAAATTCAACAAAAGCGATACGATCACCACTCGGTGACCAAGAAGGAAAGGACCCGTCAATTCTAAAGAGCGAAATCTCAGGTACTGGACTCTTTAAATTCTCTAACATCAACTGGGTACTGCTCTTTTTATCATTTGAAGCACCTCTACATCTATGATACCCAACTCGGGTTGAGTCATGTGAAATAAATGGGTTGTAATGATGGGCTTTTGGCGACACTAACCGAGTTAACTCAATAAACTCATTCTTAACAAGGTCAAAAAGCTCTATATGACGATAATCTGACTTGGATGGTCTACTTGTAGCTACTGCTATGAAATTATTATTACCTGGAGAAGTAGCTGGAGTGAACGCATGAACACCTGGTGGCGTGACTCGTTCAACAATGACAGAGTCCGTTGATGTCGCACAATGACTCGGTAATATCGCTCTGTAAACACTTATCCAACCATCTTCTTCGCTTCTTCTGTGAAAGTAAAGGGTCGAATCATCGACCCAACTAGGCCAACCTCCGTGTTTAGCAATTTTAACTCGGTGAGTACCATCACGAGTTAAGAATATATAGATATCAGTACTGAGTTCTTCAACTTCACCATTCCATCCACTTTCTCCGTAAGATGCAACGGCTGTATAAACTCCTGAAGGGTTGACAGCAGGGCTAAAATCGGCGATTCCATAAGGAGTGAGTCGACGAGTCAGCCCAGTTTTCAACTCGGTGGAGTAAACAGCAGTCCAACTCGCTCTTGGCTTGCCAGGGTCCTCATGATTTGACACGTAGATCAAATGATCACCACTAACAGTGGGCTTATCCTTAAACGAATATCCAACGTTATTGCCCTCCAACAATGGAACTTGAACACGGGCAGGAATTTCAAGAGCCGACCTCGATCTGGTGCTTCGCGGTGCATCGTAAAAGAGTACATCGAAGTAGATATTAGTCGATCCGGAGCGTTCAGTGACGTAAACAGCACTGATAGAGGTAGAGTTTTTTAGGGCCAAGGAGTCAATGAGGGTTTGATTGGGTAGAAGAGAAAGCAGCGAAGCAGATGTTGAGGGAGAAGGGAAGTGACCGTTGAAATTGAATGATTTACCGTCGGTGATTTGGAGTTCGTCTGATGAAGTAAGTGGGCCACCACTAGTAGTAGTAGGGAGAGCGAAGATATCAAAAGCGTTAGATGATCTGCTGCCGAGCGTAGCGAAGACTATGGTGGTGCGACCTGATGATGATTCATGGTGTGTCAAAGCACTTGATACAGTAGCTAGCAAAAGAAGGAGAAGGCAATTAAGGATTGGAGTTCTCATAGCTTTGTGTTCTGTAATGAAGGGTTGAAGATGATAAGACACAAATTTAAATTTGCTTTAAAGAGATGGTGGAATAGTTGTAGTTATAATCAAAGAATGGTGTAAGAGGTGAGGTAATATGAGGATTAGATGGGACCTATTTTTGTGCTTGATGTACACGTGGGAATACAAGACAGCATATGTATATAAGAAGTCTTTTTCTCTGCTTGAGGTGGGTCCTGAATGAAGTGAATGCTGGTGATTTGGGTGTCAATTTTTATCCTTGAAAAGATCAGGAATTGTATTTGTGGTTTTGTGTATTAATGTTACACAACCTCTTATTTCCTTTTCTTTTCATTGGTAGCAAAATGTTGATGCCGGATAAAATTATTTTATTTAGCATTTTTGTTTTTATTTTTTCGAGTTAAAAGCAAGAAATTCATAATTTTAAGATTCTAATGTTTACTTCATCATTAGGAGAAGGCATGCTTGTAGATACAAATACACTTTTTTACTTTCATCATCATTATATAATAGTAATTTTGCAAGTGTGTTTAATAATTTGTATTTATTAATTTAAAATTATTTATTAAGGAGAATTTAATTGCATATGTGGTACAAATCTAAAATTTGTTGTAGTATAATCAAAATTAGTGATGTATCTTACATAGTATTGTTAGAAAAACTTAAAATAGTACCAGTGAAGGGTGTTAAAAATGGTAAAATATCTTCTGATCTATAGTAGAAGTCTCGAATTCTAGCATTACCTTCGTTAGAAGAGGAAAATGAGGCTCTTAAGAGCCTGAAATCTGAGTGCAAATTCCCTTGTAATGGATTAATTTGGGTTTAAAGGATCTGAGATATCATTGAGTAACTACTTATATAAAAAACTTAAAATAGGATTGAACTTTGAAATTTAATATTAAGAAATATTAATATTTTTAATTTATTTAAATGAAAATAATTACGACACTGTTTTTTCTAAGAGGTTAATACTATCACTCACAGAACAACCACAAATAAGTTCAGAAGCTAAATGGTTTTTGCCTGATTCCTACGACCCACCCCTTTAACCGCTTGACAATGCTCAACCGTCACACAAGTACAACCCTCAACTAAGGCAAGATCTGACAAAAAAACCAAGCCTAAACCCCTTATGACTTCGAATTCGAGTGAACGATAAAACCTTTTGTCTTAACACATTGTATGAGTTGGAGGCAAGATTGATGAATGAAGCTGTTTATTTCAAACGGAGGTATATAATCTCTTGATTTTTTTTACAAACAATTTGTAACATTCAAAAAAAAAAATAATAATAAATAAATAAATAAATAAAATGAAATAAAATGATAAAATATAATATATATATATATATATATATATATATATATATATATATATATGTTGGAGGATATATATATATATATATATGTTGGAGGATATATATATATATATTATTGGAAAAGAAAATTTTTACAATTTAGTCCGGATTTAATTGTAAGAAAAATTTCTATAAAGATTAAGTTGTAATTTTTAAAAATATCTAGGAATTGAAATGTTAATTAATCATTTTTTTTATAAAAAAAAGAAAAAAAAAAAGAGAAAGAAGAAGTGGTTCTTCTTCTTCTTCTTCTTCTTCGTTGCAGATATATATAATTATATATATATAATATTCTCTCAAACTTCTAACTCACATAACTCTCTCATATGAAGTTAGAATCAAATAATTTTAGTGCCTATGGATTTCTGGTCTCTCAACCTTCATTTTAAGTGGTATATTACTGAATTTTATCGGATGAAATTTACAAATCTGAGGTAAGAAATTTCAAATAGAATTTCTCAATTTCTGTTAAATCCACTTATTATTTTATAAAACTGATTATATATCTGTAATCTAGAGCCTGAGAGGAGTCCGTTGGTGTTTTCAGAATTTAATTCTGACACGATTTGAACCGTGGGCTCCACGGGTACTGTTCATATATACGGTACTGTTCATGGTGTACTATTCATGAGTACTATTCATCGATAAAATATGCCAGACTTGATTTTTCGTGCTGATCTTAATGGTGCAATTGAAACCTAAAAATTAGATGCCGGTTATCTCTAAAATCCTTTTTATACAATTTTAGCGGTGTCTTTAAATAAATAATTTAAATAATAATTGTGTCCCAAAAATTAGTAAAAATTATGTTGAACATTAATTCGTATAGGTTTTGGATAAAGAGCATCGGAATTGGAGCGAATGGAATATAATCACTAATCAGGTGAGGAAATAAGTTATTTTTGTGTGTAAGGGTACCCCGGTTGTACCCCTGGATTATTGAGTTTCGCATGCTAAATGTTGATATGTTGTGTGATATAAATTAATTGGTGAAATTAATTATTATGGTAAATTAATTGGGTAATTAATTAATTAA
>CANYLF010103646.1:0-20703 GCA_948193215.1 Bocquillonia castaneifolia
TATGTTGATGATGTTTTCAACATTCTTTGTTTATAAACAATATTGTATTTTTAAGTTTGAAAAGTTTGTTATATATTCTAATTGATTTTGAGTTGGTTTAAGTACGGTTGTACAGAGGAAAGTCAGAAATACTGTTTCTAAACTGTGTTTTCTGTTCAAAAATTTCATTTTGGTGATTTTTGGCTTACAACGATCGTTGCACTATTCACAAAGATCGTTGCTGATTTGCAACGAGCTTGTTGCTATTTTCCCACGAGCTTGTGTACCTTAGTGGATTTTTGGATGATTTTCGTGTATTTTACAACGATCACTGTTCATCCACAACGATCGTTGTACATTTCACAACGATCGTTGCACTATTCACAACGATCGTTGCAACCCTATTTTCAGAGAAAAATTTATTTTCAAAGGGGATTTTTAATTGAATTTTAATTTATGATTAATTACGATCATTATATATTTTAATCCGTATTATATTGTGTTAGATTCGGGTCGTTACAGCTAGGCTCACACCAAACCTTTACAAGAGTTTTTCTATAGGCTAACTCAACAACCTAGTGTTTCCAATAGCTAACACCAAACCCAACCTTAGTGTTTCCCAATCCTCACAAGAATTGACACTAGTACAAAATAGAAAAACACTCAACCCATGCAATAAATGCTAAAAGAGTTCTAGCTACCCATACACAATTAATTCACAAAGAATTAATTACCAAGAGCTTTGAGAAATAAATTTGCAAGAGTTTGCCTATCAAAGAATGTGTGTCTTTCTTTGAAGACATTTATGATGGGTATTTATAGGAAAAATACCCAAAACTAGCTGTTAGATACAAAGAGAGTTATATATCTAACAACCACTTACAACTGCATTTAATGCTATGCAGGGTGTCAGGTCACGGGGGTAATTATGCACGTCGCAGCTGGGAAATTCAAAAAATAGTCTAATGGCTAGTTTACCCTTGAGATCTGTCAAGGTCATGGGGGTGATCTTCTGTGTCGCAGTCATGATTAAGCTAGCCAGAAGGAGCTTGGAAATAAGCTTGTTGTTACTTAAATCACGGGGCAATTTAAGTAGTTGTGGGTGTGACACACTCTTGAATCCAATTCCTTTCGTGAGGGTCATGGGGGCGAGCACCTCACTCATCGGTGTGATGCATGTGTCCTTGAGGGGTCTTGAAATATACCTTTCTATTTCCTCTATTGCGAGGGTGACTATAATATCATGGCTGTGATCTCCATAGATCTTAAGGCAATTCAACTTGGGTCGTAGGGGCGACCTTCACATCGTGGGTGCGATCCAAGATATAGTAGCTTCCTTGCTTTTGGGTGACCTAAGTCATGGGGGTGATTCCCCTACTCACAGTCGCGTTGTAGCATCACGGGGGCAACTATCTTGGTCACAGCCGGGATTTATAGGTCACTTTTCCAATCTTTGATTGTGCTTACCTGCACACTTAGAAACTTTGATAGACACCAAGTAAAGGTTATTAAACTCAAAATAAGTTAGATTGAGAGTACTAAGGCCAACAATTTCTTTCTTTTTGAGTTTGACAACCCAGCCACGAACAGTTTGGAGATCTCAATCTCCTTCCAAAAATCAGACATGTCCTTTTCACCCTCATTAAATTTAACAATGCCTTCTTTAGAGAACCCAAAGCATGCATCTATAACAGCGTTAGAAAAATCAATGGGTTTTCTAAAAAGCTTGAACTTCTTGAGATAGGACCCAAACTCCTTGTCCACTTTCTTGTTGACCTTGAGTGTAGAAAGAAACTCACGTGTCAAGTTTTTGTACCCATTATATTTGGGTTTAGCAAAAGACTCCTAACTTAGATTCTTCAAATAGCCACAACCTCATCCTTAACTCCCAAGTCCTCAAAGGCTTTGTAGCTTATCATCTTGGTCTCCAAGAATTCTTTTTCACCGATTCTCTTACATTCCACCCTTCCTTCCTCGTCTAAGCAATCCCACAAGGTCTGTTGTTATTGAGGAGGCAGAGATTGTGCTTGAGGGTTAGGATTAGGCTTTTCTTTGGTAGTTTTGGTGGCTTTAGGAGTTTTTTGGGTGGTTTTAGCTCGGGTTTGGGTTCCACCAGCCTGTGTTTGTGGTTCTTGAATGACCAGCTCAGAAAGACATCTATTCTCATAAAAATCTCTTCTGTTTCGACCTTTATAGGGTTCTTTTTGAAGTATTGTACAAGGTCCTTCCTTTTTCTAACCTTGTTAGATTTTTCTTGCCCATAGTGGTTTTGAAAATGCAAGAAATCCAAAGGAAAAAATGATTTTAATTCTTAAGAGGGAGGAGTAGAAGAGAAAAGTGAGAGAAATAAGATTGGAAATGATGAAAAAAAGGTGTAAACCTTCAACCATATGCATAAGTGGGTTTATATAGGCATGTATGGACCACCTTTGGCAGAAAAAATCTAAAATTTTGAAAACTATCCGTTTCCCAGTATTCTGAAAGGGCTAGTAATGGCTATTTTTTTAAAAAAAATATGAATTATCACAATCATGATAAGAAGCATCGCCACCGCGATCACAAGCAACAGACAGTTGTCCAAAACATTTGAAAAATCATTGCAAATCACGGGGGAAATGGTGAGCATTGCGACTACAATTTTCATTTAATTAAAATTTTAAAAAACCTATTTGGATCGTGCCCACGATTAGGTGATCATAAGCACGATCAAAGAAACATAAGCTTTTTAAAAAATGTAGGTTTAGGTCGCAACCGTGATTGAAAGAATCATAGGCGTGACTAATGAATTAAAGACTTTTGAAAAACCTAAACCTTCATCGCATCTGCGATTGAATAGATCGTGACTGCGATTTGTAGGTCCAAAAACATTTTCAAAAATTTTAAGGAAAACAAGGGATTTCTCTTTGCCAATGGTTTCCATAGTTACTTTATGACTTTAAATGAACCCTTAGGACTATTTAACAAATCTAAAGTACTCATTTTAAGTCTTATGCATATGAACTCAAGTATAACCAATTTTCAAAAACATTTCAAAATCAAAGGTACTTCCATCTAGCATCCCTACTTCATTCTTAATGAAGTTCATGTGTTCTTCATTTAGTGGTTTTGTGAGAATATCAGCAAGTTTATTAGTTGTGTCAATAAATTCTAAAACAACATGACCTTTTTGCACATTATCTCTTAAAAAATGATGTCTAATGTCTATGTGCTTGCTCTTAGAGTGTTGAATTGGGTTCTTTGAAAGATTAATAGCATTAGTATTGTCACATTCGATAACAATATGATCAATACCAATGCCATAGTCCCTCAATTGTGGCTTCATCCACAATACTTGTGATCTACAACAACCCACTGCTACATATTTGGCTTCCACGGTTGACAAAGCAACACTAACTTGTTTTTTAAAACACTAAGAAACCAAGCAATTACCTAGTAGTTGACATGTACCGAAAGTACTCTTCCTATCCATCAAACTGCCGGCATAATCAGAATTTGAGTATACAACTAAATTGAATGCAACACTTTTAGGATACCATAGTCCTAAATGCTTTATGCCATGCAAGTATTCTAAAATCCTTTTGACGACATACAAATGAGACTCTTTTAGACATGCTTGAAAATGTGCACACAAACAAACGACATACATTATATCGAGTCTACTAGATGTAAGATAAAGTAAAGACCCAATCATACCTCTATACTTCTTTTGATCTACATCCTTGCCCTTGTCATCTTTGTCCAACTTTGTGGTGGTGCTCATGGGAGTTTTGCTTGATTTGCGTCCATCCATCCCAAACCTTTTGAGTAGCTCCTTTCTGTACTTGGCTTGGTTGATGAAGATGCCATCCTTTCCTTGCTTGATTTACAATCCCAAGAAGAACTTGAGCTCCCCCATCATGCTCATCTTAAATTCCCTAGTCATGCACTTAGCAAACTCCTTGCACAAGCTCTCATTAGTAGCACAAAACTTAATATCATCCACATATATTTGAACAATCAACATATCATCTTTATATCAGTCAACCGTCCCTTTTGTAAATCCATTTTCACAAAAAAAAATTACTAAGCCTTTCATACCAAGCTCTAGGAGCTTGTTTCAAACCATACAAGGCCTTAGTAAGTTTAAAAACATGTTTTGGAAATTCAAAGTTTTCAAAACCGGGAGGTTGTTCAACATACACTTCCTCTTCAATGAAACCATTTACAAAAGCACTTTTGACCTCTATTTGAAAATGCTTGAAATTCATGAATGATGTAAAAGCAAGTAAAATACTAATGGATTGTGGACAGAGCGCCCGGGAGCCTGCACGTCGGTTGGTGTCCAATGGAAATGGCGACAGACTCACTAGATGGATTTTTAGAATTTTATGAAAACAGTTGTGGAGTCGCCACCAGAATTACATCGGGATCACCTAGTGATTAACAAACAGAGTAGATTCCTCAAGAATCCCCATTCGTCATCACACTAAATGATTTTTTGGGTTCAAAATGCGTCATCCATTCTTGGGGTAATTTCCCATTTAATTAAATAATAGGGTTATTATTTCCTCCCAGAGACAAACAATATAAAGTGATAAATCACCCAAAAACTAGGATGCGAAGCATGGGCGTGCCTAATATTGTTTCTAATTGATTTTAGTTCCGCATTAGGTCCGTTGTAGTTAACCCTGATTGATCAAGTGTTGATTGCTGTATTGGTGGGTTACTACTTGTTTTAATTAAGTAGGCCGAGTGGATTATTTCCTTATTTATTTACATGCATAACATCCATAGTTAGTTTCTAACATATTTTACATGTATTTACAAGTTAATATTTGCACATTAATTCATTCATTATTTACCCGAAATATTGGGATGGTAGTAATATATAGACACCCTTAAAGAAGGGAAATGTGAAATGATTTTCTACCATTTTATTCTACTATTTATCGGGTTTTGTTTATTATAAATGTCTGTTAATTATTTATGGTAAAATCTAAGTGATTTACATAAAATTAACAAGAGAATCTTACTGATCGACCGATTCATCCTGGAGAGGACTTATCAGTCAACCTTGAAGCTTCGAATCAATCGATCCACGTAGTTATTCCTCCATTTTCTTCTTCCCATCATGAAGGTCCGACCGGGCCTTTGTCTGGAGGTTTGGCCGGATGTTTTGCTTGGGCCTGGCCCAAGTCTTGAAAATAATCAAAGCAGGTGGGACATCTGTTTGGGGCATGAACATCCGGTCGGATCTCATGAACATCCGGCCGGACCTTCAAACATTTGGTCGGACCTGTAAGTTGAGCTTCCAATGTGTCTTCTCCCGTGTTATTACCAATCTTTATGAATAGCAAACACACATGACAAATAGAAGTCCTAAACTACTCCTGGGGACCTATTTTAAGGTGTGAAAATAGCTTATGGTGGCAACCCAAATCTCCAAGTTGAGACACTACAAGTTTAGAGCTTGGGTTGCGAAGCTCCAAACTTGATTTCGGTTAGCTCTACATCTTCCTGGCTTCTTGTAGAACTCATATATGCAATCAGGATATGAAACAAAATTAATACGTGAAATATAAGAAATTACAGTAAGCTAATCAATATTAAGTAAATGCAAGAGTAAACTTATTCTAGATATATAGATGCTTCGTGGGTGGTTGGTTGCCCTCAGAATAGAGGTAGGTTACCACTTTCGAGTGGAGAATGAGCTTCTGGACTTGACGTAGTCTCCTCGTTCAAAGACCTAATGAACTATGGAATGAGTTTCATAGAGAAACCAGGTTTGGTTTTTGAAAAAGCAAGTGTCTGTGTGTGTGGTTTAGTTGCAAATCATCTCCCTTTTTCTATCCAAAAGGCCTCCCCCAATAGTGTTAAAACTTAGGGTATTTATAGGAGAAAATCAAATCTTTTTCAGCAACTTGTACACGTTGATGCATGGGCATACGCCGGTGTAGGTTATAATCTCGAGTACACTACGGATTCATGCATCTTGCCCCATAACCTATCAAATCAGAATGATCATCCAACCAAATTATTAGTGAATGTCCGATCGAATGATCATTTGATGGGCTAGCTGGGCTTCTAGGCCTAAATCATGCTCTTATAGAATGTGGGCCATGTGGGAATATAGAAGGTTTGGCCGGATCATTTGACATTCGGCTGGACCATCAATAAAACCTAAAAATTCATTTTGAAAATGTTTTGAAATCATTTTCAACCCTTCGGCTCATTTTTATGAGAAACTAGGTGACAGAGTGGTCCAGGTTGGACCGTATTCATCACTGGGCTCCCGCACCGCTTCCACGTACCTACATCCAAAAATCAGGTGTGTATAGTTGCCCCCGCTTTGTCAGAGTTAGCAATGATAGCTAGTCAAATGAATAAATGAATGACAAAGCAAAGTAAACAAATACAAACGTGTAAATATAGGGAAATAGAAAAGAATACTGCCCGGGAGGTCGATAGTCGTCACCGAAATGCCGAAGGTGGCCCATCCCCGGTTGAGTCTAGGACACTTTTATGGTCGATCTAGACAAGGATCCTAAGCTGTTGATGACTGAGGAAGCTGTCGGGTCAGACTCGGAAAACCTAAGATGCGTCTAGGTCTGCTAGGCTCGGAATCTAGGTCTCTAGCAACCTAGACGAACGTCGGGGGTTTCCCGGAAGGCCTAAAACACGCCGGGGTTTATCAGGCTAAGAACCTTGAACTCTGGGATCCTAAGGTGTTTTAAATTATGGGGTGTTGTTGGAGCTTTTCGGTTCCTAGATGGATATTTGTTATGGATGACTTGTTGTCGATTCTGTTGTAATTTCATTGACTCGTCTGTCATCTTCTTGAAAGCAGTTTGCTGATGATTAGCCTATTGATCTGTAGTACTTTGTTGGTGATGACTTGCTTATCGAATGGAAATTTTTTCGAGAATGACTCGTTTGTCATTCTACTAGTGGTGACCCGTCTGTCATTTGTTTGAGAGTCTTGTCAATTATGTGGATGGTGACTCGTTCATCCCCTATTGGTAAATGATTCATTTGATTCTCTGAAAAATTGCTCCTGAGGAGTTTTGAAAAATTGTCTAGGGCTCTATTACTCTTCTGAAAAATATTCTAGTTGACTGTAGAGTTATTTGGAATTTCTTTGGAGTGTCTGGTGCATTAATTTATCCTCTAAACTTGATTGAAGCAATTTCAGGCTTGATTTGGACCTGTTTGTCATAAATTCTTCAATTTTTGGGCCTATCTGCAGGATTTGAATCTTCAGGGACCAAAGTCATAATTTGACCCCCCACTTTTACTTGTAAAGCGCCACTTCCTCTTCCTCTTTTCTTTTGATTGCAGTTTCATTTTCTTAATTTCTTCTCGAGAATTAATTTTGCCATTAACTCCCAATGATTGCTTGCCTTTGTATCTTCTTTTTTTCTTTCTTTTTTTTCTTTTCTCTTTGGCTGGTGACTTGGAGAACCCATGGAGGGTGAGAATCAAGCACTCCCATTGGCTCTAGAGGCTCCCCCACCTGCTGTGGATGTTCTAAATCCATTCCTTAATCGTTCTTGTTCGATATTTGATGTGGATGATTGTGTTTTCATTTCGGATTCTTGCGGTTTGGAGAGAGGAGTAGAAATCAAACCCTTGATGAATTTAGGGCACAAATCTGCTGTTATGCTTCTATACAAGTAAATCTTCAATGCCTAGTGGTTTTCTTTGAGTTTTACTCATTGTCGTTTGCATTGTGGGGCAATTTGGGTCTGTTGGTTGAGTTTACAAATTCGGCTGGACCATCATGAACATCCAGCCGAATGTTCGAAGGTTTGGCCGAATGTTCTCGCTTTGTTTAACTGCACCTGCAATGCATAAGTATATATTCCTATGCTTGTGTGTGATTTGTTGGACTTGACCCTGTCCCATGAGACCTTGGACAATGATGTTTTGCATGTTCTTATGCTCTGCCCTAGTGTCTGTTGTAAATTAGGTATGTGAACATTCGTCCAAATGTTCGTTTGATGCGTGAACATCTGGCATAGCCATTGAGAACATCCGGCCTAACCATTGAGAACATCCGACCAGATGTACAATGGTCCGGCCTGATGTACAATGGTCTGGCCGGATCTGTGGTCTGTTTATGTGCAGAATTTGCATAATGACTATAACTCATTCGTTATCAGACTGTGATTATACTATGGACTGTGTGTGACTATAATGCATGTTTGTGAATGTGCTAGGGGCTGTAACCACTATGTTTGCACTCGTTTGTGTATTTTTGCCTATTTTCGGGCTCGTTTGCCCTTATGGAAGTGTGTTTTTGTTCAGAACTCATTTGTTCTGACTTGGGATTATGTTATTGTGATTGCATGATAAAGGTTCAAACTCCTGGGAACCTCCAACAGGGCTAACCTTTCCCTCAGCCAAATCTGTCAAAATCAATAGCCACATAATAATAATAATAATAATAATAATAATAATAATAATAATAATAATAATAATAATAATAACACAAAAAAAAACACCAAAGATAATAAATAATAATAATAAAGCCACCATCCATTCACCTGTAAAAGCATCGGACTACCACTGAACTGACCACCCTGGGAAACACTGTCCAAACCGATGAACGTTTCAGCCAGAATAGTAGGAAAAGGGTTTGCACCGTCCTCCACCTGACTAATAATGTGAGCGATTTGAATATCACCCATGCCATTAGGGTCGGTTAGTAAGTAAGCTGCATACAAGCAGAAAGCAAGAATTCTCCGCCAAGCAAAACAACCACTAGTTTTATATCTGCAATGTTCCAATAACTCAGGTAGAGTTAACATTCCATGATTAGTGTAAGACAGAAGGGTTTGATACAGCAAGTCAAAAAGCGGAACCATTAAGGCAGGAAAACTCAACTCCAGGCTGGGCAAGGCCACATGAATTGAGGATGAAGTGAAACTTATACCCATAATAGCAGCAAATTCCTCGGGTAGGGGGCATATTTCATTGTCCTTGAAATGGAAGACATGATCCTGATGATTCTAGTATTTAGCAATACTTCTAAGGAAACATTCATCAAGTTTCATGGCTCTTAGAGAAACTAGATGAGACAGGGAAAAATCATGCAAGTAGTTCCATTTTTGGTGACTGGAACCCAAGAGTTCTCCGATAATGCCCTCAATCATTGAAGGAGCAAGGGAAAGAAGCGAACTCATCAATGCAGATAAGAACAAGAAAGATGGTGGAACTATGGAAATGATGAGACAATTTCCAACATATAAATAAATTGCATACATGTGGAGTGTAAGACACTTTTCATTGATCCATAAAGTGGCATACACATGAAGGGATAACCTTCAGCAAAAGCAAGAAGGGAGGAATAAAGGGAATAGCGCCTGTCTAAGTAAGCGATGGATGTCAAGAAAAATACATGCAGGGACTGAAGGTCCGAACGGATGATCAAAGGTCTGGCCAAACCTTCAAACGTTTGGTCGGATGTTTATGACAGGAAACAGGCAAAATTTTCATGCATACATGCATACGTTCATGAGAAATAAGTTAGCATCTAGGTGCATTTGCATTTTTACAAGCAAACATCGCTGCATTAGGCATCAGACATTTCTCACAAACATATGATCATAACATTTAAAGCATAGTTGCATTCTCATAATTAGCTAAGTATTGCATCAAACATCCATAGACGTTCAAACACATACATCCATGCATAACAGGTTCTTAAAAGAAATGCTAGAAATCCAGAAAATGTCAACAATGTATTAGAAATACAAGGCCCTCAATCCTGCCTAGGGCGAACTCTTCTCTCATACTGGCTCTGATCCTCGCCACTGCTACTACTCGATGAGCTCTCCTCCTCTGCAGTCGGCCCAGTCTCGGTGGTACTCTGCTGTAATTAAACTCTTAGACTGGTGTTCTGCGCCTCTAGCTCAGTCACCCGAGCCTGCCACTCAGTACACAGTCCCACGGCCATGAACTTACAGGCCTAGAACGTACCAGTCAGTGATATGCATCATCGACAGGAACCTGCAATAGAGGAAGATCATGAGAATTCCAAATGACTAGGAACTCAAAGCAAGACAATATTGCCAACGGACTTACATGGCTGACACTAGGGGGCACCACCAGTCGGTGCTCCGTAGACGGCTCTATGAATTGCTCTGTAACACCTCTAGGCGTATAGCAGGTGAAAGATGAAGATGGGAACGATGAGACTTGGCCGAGGTGGGTGGCGCTCCCCCGACCCATAGGAACTGGGCCACCACCAGCTGGACCTTCCCTAGCAGCTAACCCACTAGCTTGGCCCCCAGCAGCAGAAGTGCCCACATGGCCACCAGTGCCGCTCATCAAGTTCGAATCCCTGACATTCCTGGGAAGCCTGACCACAACCATGCTAGCCTTAAAAAAAAGTTTTTTAGAAAAAAAAAGAAGAGAAAAGCATTCAGGAACAGACAGATACTCACAGCCAAGGCCCTCATCGTAGACAAAGGTAGAGCAGGCAAACATGATTCAGCCAGGAAAATAGGATATGAAGCATCCTCGACAATGAAACCCAGAGCCGCCTGACTGACAATCCATTGGGCCACATAAGCCTCCCTCAAATGATGAGTATAGTACAAACTCTGCGGAGGATCCTAGGGAACAACCTCCCTCTCTACAGCTCAGCATTGGCCAATCACTCACTCTCCCAAGAACTACATTCTGTAACCTGAACCCTCCAGCAGGATTCGCCTCTCATCCTTCACCATAGAGGCAGTCACATACTCCGGCAATCTAGCAGGCTCACCCATCCAGTCAAAATGAAGCTACAAACATAACCAATTTGGTTAGAATGAGAAAATTAAGATAAGATGAGAAGCACCAATGGATACTCACATCCTCAGAAGTACGAGTCAGCATGTTTAAAACCCTCATGTGATCTGCCAGAGTCATCTATGGGGTCGGGTTACGAGACGAACCCCATTGCCTCAGCATAGGAAAAATCCCACGAACACTGATGGGATGGAGGTTTCTTAATAAGCCCATCTCAATAGCCCATATTTGCAAAAGAAGCAATAAAAGTCAGTAAAAAAAAACATAGACAAAGAGAACAGGTTGAAGTTGGAATGCTTACCTGCACTGCATGCCAGAAGCCATTCAGCTTCTTGTACCCCTTTGAAAACTTGTCTAAGTAGGAGTACAAATAAGCCAAGGCAGTGGATCCCCAATCAAAACGCCCCATGGTGTCAAAATCTCACAGTAGAGGCACGAAATGAATCCACAGGCTACTGGTCTTATTGCTGAACAGAGTGCTCCCCAATAATTTGAATAGAAAAATTCTGGCCATCTGATCTCGGGCCACCTCCCCTACAGGATCCCTGTACCGTACTCTCCCGTCCTGACCCTCCTCAATGAACGGAGTCAGCCACTCCAGCATACTGGTGTAGACAATCCTCATATCCCGATCACGGTAGACAAGCTCGAACCCAAACATCCAGGTGAAATAAGTAGTCCTCTCCTCCATCGAGGTAAAGTAAAGGGCACCACCAAACAGGATCCTATCACCAACATACCTAACGCCAGTAATAGCAGCAAATGCCCCTAGGGTCAGAGTGTACTATTCACATGGCAAGTGGAAAGTGTGAGTACTGCACATCCAGCGCTCTAGCAGGGCATAGGTGGAAACCCTATCGATGTGACCCAACTGGTCAGGAAGCACCATAATAAAGGTGTCCAGCCTGGCGCGATGGACTCGATCTCTAACAACATCTGGACGCATGCTCTAGGCCTTCCTGGAATCACACATGTTTCTCGACTGGGAAAAGCTGGTGGCAGACCCCCTCTGCAAGTAAAGCACTCAATGTAAGTAAAGCATGCGTTCATACACATGGCGGCAAGCCAAACAAATAACACGAAGCACAAACAGGTTCTAGATTCATGATTCATGTCGTAAGCACAATTCAAAACGAATGAGTTTTGAATTAGCACACAAACACTCGCAAACATGAAACGAACGAGTTTCAGTTGTAGTCATCCCATTACATTTACATCTTTACGATATAATCACAGTCCTAAACGAATGAGTTTTGGGCAAATACACATTCCTCACATGATAAAAAAGTACTGTAAATGCACCAACACAGTATCTAGCATCATTTAGGAATGATCATACGAACATACACACAAATCCTAAGCAAACGAGCAAGGGATTTAGTCAACGACAACCTGCTGGACGTAAACATCCGGTCGGATGTTTGAATGTTCAGACGGATGATTGAACATTCGGCCGGACGTTCAGTAAACATTCGACCTAATGTTTATGACCTAGAGCTGCAAAACACGCGTTCTCACATTCCCGTTCTCATACACCAAAATTCCACACACATGATATAATGCAAGAACCATTAGGCATGTAAACCATCATCTAAGCATAGTCCTAAAGCACCAAAACATATATCCACATCGCACTCACCAAATACATGTAATTCAGTAGCACCCACAACACATTACGTATCACAAATCACCATTCAACCATGTGTATGATCATGAAAAGACCAGGAATCATCAAAAACAGAAGAAAACAGAACAACCGAATGTCGTGAATGTCTGGCCTGATGTTCAAACATCCGGACAGATGTTCAATCATCCGGCCGAACCTGCAATTCTGGGCAGCCAATCGAAATTCCACCAAATGCAATAACAGTAGTTCAAGCTCGCAATAAACCACTGGGCACTGAAGACTAACCTGTAATGAAGCATAACACCCAATTTGGGCATCCAGATTTGCCAGAGGAGTGATCTCCATGCCCCTCTCTAATCCACATGCCTCTGGGACATAAACACACTCATTCACTTAAAAAATATAGCAAGAGCGGTCTAGAAATGGGTTCAGAGGATCTACAACGAGATTGACAGCCTCTGGAATGTGTGGGTCTTCCTCCATTGGAAGTTCTTCATGTTCAGCCATTGATGGGTAATAAAAAATAAAAAATAATAATAATAAAGGGAGAAGGAAAGAGTGAAAACTAAAATGAGAGAAGAGAAAGAGAAAAGAGAGAAATGAGAAAGAGAAGAAGGAAATCTAAAAATAATAAAGTTAAAATTATGGGAAGTTAATGAGAGAGTATGGAAAGGAAAAGAAAATTGGAAGAGATTGAGGGAAAGATGGGCGGTTTCTTTTGGAAAATGGGGAGGCAAAATTGCCACTTTGGTCCCTCACAATTCAAAACCTGTTGTAAGATCCGAAAATTAAAAGACTGTAACCGACAGACCAAAAATCAAAATTAACAGTCCTAGAGTCTCCAAAAATTCCAGAAAATTGCCATAACAATCAAAAAAAATTTCTAAAGGACCCAGAACCTTCGGATAATTTTTTTGAACTTCCAAACATAAATTTTGACAAACAGTGTCAGAATCTCGTAAAATTCAAAACAGCAGGTAGACGAAGCTGAAAAATTCCCCAAAAATGCAGGTAATCTCAATACCCTATGAATGATTTTTCAGACTAACTTGTGACAGGTAGAACGCTACCAGAAACTTTAATTTAGGAACGAGTCAACTCGCAAGGAAAAAATACACCAAAACTAGCACAAAAGCAGACAAAGCTTTTTAAACATAATTCTAGACTGTTAAGAGTTTAGAATTTCTAATCTAGTCGATCAAGAGCAACCTAGATTTCTATGTCAAGACGAATTGGACACAAACATTAGATCTTGGGGACGAGCTACCTCTAGTATCTCGGAGATGAACTACCTCTAATCTATCGGTGGCGACTATCTTGGAGATGAACTACCTCCACTTTATCAGAGATGACTATCTAGGGAGACAAGCTACCTCCCGACTATCGACGACGACTATCGAACCCTGAGCCAGGGACACGAGCTGTATCCTTTTGACATGTTTGTTTGCTTTGACGTTCGTTTATTTGTGTTTTTATAACATTGCTAAACTCTGACAAAGCAGGGGCAAACTGTAAACACCTAATTTTTGGATGCAGGAAAGTGGAAGCGACGCGGGAGCCCAGTGATGAATACGGTCAATTTTGGACCATTTTTGTTACCCAGTTTTTTGTAGAAATGAGCTGAAGAAAATAAAAAATATTTCAAATGTAAATATTTTCAAAATATGTTTTTGGCCTAATTTAGGATCCGAGCAAGTGTTTAATTATTTATGCGAACCTTAAACACAGCCCACATAAGCCAGAAAATCATTTTGAGCCCAAAAAACACCAGACTCAAAATGAACATCCGACCGAATTTTCATAGGTCCAGCCGGATGTTCAAGATTTCTTTTTAAAAAAATAATGGGTGGCTGCACGTTTTGATAGAGGGTGATGGAGGAGATCTATCACACCTCATCCCACTCAAGAAAATCAGATTCCATCTGCAACAAACCCTAATCCATCCTAGCTATAAATAGAATAAGATGGAGGCTGATAGGGGACTTTTGGTGAGGGTTTTGGGCGGACAAAAATCACAAAAAACAGAGGAAAATTAACGAATTTCTTGGCCGAATACTTTCTTTGCTTTGGAACAATTCAAAAGCTCATTTTCTTACCAGAATCGGTAACTAATCTCATTTTTGAGGGCTACTAACCATCCACTTATCCAGAATAAGTTCATTTCTTCATATATTTCCATTTACGTTATATACGGTATTTTTCATATTATTTTTTAAACTAATTTATTTTACTGTTCTAATTGCATATATGAGTTTTATGTGAAAGCATAAATGATTTGGACGTAAAATATCTAAGTTTGGAGTTTAGTCACCATAATATCAATATTTGGCAGTAACATGTAATATTTTGAAGAAGATGAACCGAGGAAGACGAAGTGCAGGTCCGGCCGGAGCTTCAAACATCCGACCGGATGTTCAATGGTCTGGCCGGACGTTCGGCCATTCCACCGGATGTCCTACATGCTTGCTTAAATTTCTAGAGAATAAAAGAACTTATGGCTGAAAGATCAAAGTTCCGACCGGACCTTCACGATGTAGGGCCAAAAATGAAGTTTTCTAAATTGTAAACCTCCCGAAGCTTCAAGGTTGATCGGTCTATTCTCTCCCGGGTAGATAGATCGATCAGTAAGATTTCTTTACGTTTTTATGCAAATCACTTAGAATTGTTTGTAAAATAATTAACCGGACATTTAATTAATCAATTCGATAATAAGTAACTATAAATGGTAGAAATTCATTTCACCTTTCCTCTCTTTAAGGGTGTATTTGTATTATTGCCAATCCAAATATCCCGGGTAAATAATAAATGAATTAATGTGAAAATATCAATCTAAAAAATGTAAAAATAAGTTAGAAAATAACTGTGGATGTTTCGCATGTAAATAAATAAGGAAATAATCCATTCGGTAATTACTACTAAAACTAGTAGAAACTTACCACATTACAGCCAATCGCACTCAATCAATCAAGGTTAATCATAGTGGACTTAATGCAGAATTAAAATTGATTAGAAATAGTATTAGATGTGCCCATTCATCGCATCCTACTTTTTGGGTGATTTACAGCTTTATATTGTTTACCTCTATTAGAAAATAATGACGTTATTACTTAATTAAATGGGAAATTACCCCAAGTATGGATGACTCATTCTGAACCCAGAAATCATCTAGTGTGATGACGAATGGGATTTTCCCGAAAGGGAATCTACCTATTTGTTAATCACTAGGTGATCCCGAAGCAATTCAGGTGGCGAATCCACATTTTTCATAAAATCTAAAAATCCATTTATTGGGTATGTCACCATTTCTATTGGACACCAACCGACGGGCAGCGACAATTAAGACTGTGTCCCGGGCACTCTGTCCATAGTGGGCAGAACTAGAAGGAGTGGGCTAGTAAATGTTTGCCCTACAAGAGCTACAAAATCAAATCCTTTAACTGTAGGCTTTGCAAGAAACCATTGGCCAAGAAGTTCTTGAATAGGCCACTAAATATAAAGGTCTGTGTTGACCCCAAGGATCCATTAGTGATTTTGATGTTGCAAAACATTGTCTTAATGCTAATATGTTTGCTAACTGCTTTATAGGTGATGGATGCATATGAAATGCATTAGAACAGTTGATGAAAATGATTAAGGGATATTGATGAAGTTTTGGAGTGCATTATGAGGGATAATGAGTAGATGGTGGTGATGAAGAAGTGATGGATAGGTTTGGTGAAATGTACGTGATAATGATGGAATTCTTAATGGTATTCAAAGTGTTATATGTGAAGATTGTGTATGACAATGAAGAAAGGTAATGTGACGTCCAAACCAATAAAGGGGTCAGAGGATCACTTGTCATAAGATGTGGTCACGCCTTAAAGACCACAAGATCACTTGTCGTAAGACTTGGTCACACCTTAACAATGGTAATGAGCTTTGATGAGTGTTTGAGCTTAAGTGGATATGTTTAACTGTTAACCTTATCAAAACACTTCGGATAATGGTGTTTAGTTTAGGTGGATAGGTTCAAGTGTAAACCTTATTAAAACACTTGGGATAATGGTGTTTAGGTTAGGTGGATAGGTTCAAGTGTAAACCTTAATAAAACACTTGGGTTAATTGGCAAGAGTTTTTGAGTTAAAAGTTAAGTCATGTAGTAGAAAGATAAAAGATGTCATGGGCTAATTAAACCTACAATTTATGCAAATTGGACATGGTATATTGGAAGTTTAGGACTTAAGGAAAACTAAATGTGTGGAGTCAATTTCAGATGGGCTGAATTAAATGAATTAACTGCACTAATTGGGCAATAATCATATTATAAATTATATATGGATTGAAAACCCACTATGTCTAGTATTCATAAAATTTTTTATTTGAATTTTTGGAGTTGGAAAATAAAAGATATGAAATTTTGACTGATTTATGGTCTTGCTGTCAGACAAGGGACTCAACACATAAGTTGTATTCAAACTTATGCAAAATATTGTAGAAACATTATTAGAACTTGAAATTTGTTGGAATTGAAGCTCTGTAAGTATATTTTTCAATGCAAAAAATGGTGGACGATTTTGAATTTTCTATAAGGAGATATTCTTGTTTGAATACAGACTACTCCAGCTGCAAGTGACATGCTTTAGGCGTCCATTGTTTGAATTATTACAAACAATCTACAAATCTCCAGAAAATGTATCATATATTGTTGAAAAGGTATGGATGTCTAGTTTCTAACAAAAAAAAGAAATCATAATTTTTCAACACTCAGAGCTGGAGATATTGAATTTTGAAAGAGACATGCTACATTTGTCAAGCAAGCTGGCAACCTTGAAGAATGGAACCTCACCAATCAAGTTTGAATTTTTTTGTTGATTGAGAACGGCCATTTCTGATTTCTTGCCTATAAAAGGAGGTATATTAGGAATCAAAACATACACAAGAGCTTGAAGAAAGAATAGCAAATAAGAGTCACAATATTAATAAGTTATTTGAGAGTTTATCTTGAAATTATGAGAAAAAACCTTCATTCTTCTTCTTACAAGTTTCACTTTATTTTTTGTATTGTGTGAGAGACACTAAAACACAAGGAAAGGTTTAAGTGTGTACCTTGAAAACACTTGGGTTTTGGGTTTTGAGTGTAAGCCATAAAAACACTTGGGTTCGGTTTGTGAGTTAGCCTTAGAAAACTCATTTGTAAAGGTTCAAGATACCCTTAGAAATCTTCATTGTAAGGGTAGTGAGATAGCCTTGTAAATCTCACATTGTAAAGGTTGGAGATACCCTTGAAATCTCCATTGTTTTCTATTTATGGTTAGTGGAACTCCAAAGATTGTGTTTGGGAGAAGTGGAAGTAGGTCAAGTCAGGACCGAACCACTATAAATCAAGTGTTTGATTCTCTCTTCCCTACTCTCTTTACATTTTAATATTTATTTGTGCTTGATTGAATTTGGTTGCTTTAGTTGCTTGTTTTATTTGTTTGCTTAATTATTGTATATTTTGTTTTTCAATTAGTTTAATTGCTATTGCATTTAACTAATTGAAATGCTTCCGCTATTTGATTGAAAGTTTCAATTGAGCATTTAAGTCTCTTTTTTTCTATTCCGCACTAATTCACCCCCCCCCCCCTCTTGGTTATTTCAATTAGTTTTAGAGCCTAGTTCTCTTTTTATCACCTTAATTGGTTGCGCTAAAGATCATGGAAATCCAAGAAGAATTTTATTGTTTGAAACCTTTCTTTGATGGAAATGATTTTTCACTTTGGAAGCACAAAATGAAAATTTTCCTTGATAGTGATTTAATTGATTTATGGTATGTTATTGAAAGTGATTTTTCCATTGATGAACCTAGGGGTGATTGGACTGAAAATGATTTACATTTGTTTTCCTTAAATCTTAAAGCAATGCATGTTTTAAGAAGCTCTTTGTGTGATGATGTTTATGCTAAGATTTCTTCATGCCCTAATGCTCATGATATATGGAAATCTCTTGGTTCCATATATGGTTCTAAGAAGGATGGCCTAGTTGATGTGTGTGTAGACGTTGAAGAAAATATATCATATCAACAAGAAGAACAAGAATCCAAAGATGATGAATCACATAAAGAATGCTCTCATTGTTACTCTACTAATGTGAAGGCTTGTTTGATTGCTCTTGTGGATGAGGAAGCACAATCTAGAAGAGATAAAAGCTTGGAATGCTCAACTTCCACAAGTACAAGTGGGCAATTAAATGAAAATGACTTCAATGAGGTAAATTCAAACTCTTCTACCTCTAGTTGTGATCATGTGAATGATAATGATGATGTGCTTTCATATAAAGATTTGTTAAATGACTACATGTTTATGTATAGTGATTTTGAGAAAGCCAAAAAACAAAACAAAATTTTCAAAAATCAAATTGATAATTTGAAAAACAAAGTTAAAGCTTTGAAAGATGAAATATTTTCATTGACTTCAACTAAAAATGATTTACAAAAGGAAAAGGATAAGTCTTTTGTAAAATTACAAGACTTTGATAAGCTTGTAAATGAAAATAAAATTTTCAAAAATGAAAATGAAACTCTTAAATTTGAGATTGAGGATTTTAAGAAAAAGGCTCAAATTTTTGATAAAATTTTTTGTGAAAATGAAAGTTTGAAAAAAGAAAATAATGTTTTAAAATCTTCTCTTTTTAAACCTTCCAATAGAAAAGAAAAATTGAATGTTTTATGTGGCTCTCCAATATCACCTTACATAAGCCATTGGTTGAGGAATGATCATGCATCCTCAAGCACGCATCATATTAAAACCAATAGAAGAATAAATGCACAAACGAAAGTTAAACATAATCATGTATTCATGTATAGGCCATATAGAAAGCAACAACCTTATAGGTCACTTGCTTCTAATGGCCAACATTCTCATAACTATTCTTTGAAGCAAAACAATGATATTCTTAAAGCAAAGGAATTCAAAAGGCATAATTCTAGCAATGCATGCACATTTCATGGTTATTGCCATTATTGTCATGCATGGACATAAAGCTTACTTTTGTAATTCTAGGAAAAGAGCTTATCATGCATCATTACATAAACATAGAACAAAAATTCCATTCAATAGATATTGCTTTCACTGTGATGATTATGGTCATATTTCCTACAATTGTGCCATTCAATGCCATTCATATTAACCTTATTAAAACATTTGGGATAATGGTGTTTAGGTTAGGTGGATAGGTTCAACTGTAAACCTCAATAAAATACTTGGGTTAATTGGTGAGAGTTTTTGAGTTAAAAGTTAAAGTAATGTAGTAAAAAGATAAAATATGTCATGGGCTAATTAAACCTACAATTTATGCACATTGGACATGGTATATTGGAAGTTTAGGACTTAAGGAAAACTAAATGTGTAGAGTCAATTTCAGATGGGCTGAATTAAATGCATTAACTGCACTAATTGGGCAATAATCATATTATAAATTATATATGGATTGAAAGCCCAATATGTCTAGTATTCATAAAATTTTTTATTTTAATTTTTGGAGATGGAAAATAAAAGATATGAATTTTTGACTGATTTATGGTCTTGCTGTCAGATAAGGGACTCAACACATAGGTTGTATTCAAACTTATGTAAAAAAATTCTAGAAACATTATTTGAACTTGAAATTTGTTGGGGTTGAAGCTTTGGAAGTATACTTTTCAATGCAAAAAACGGTGGAGGATTTTGAATTTTCTACAAGAAGATATTCTTGTTTGAGTACAGACTACTCCAGCTACAAGTCACATGCTTTAGACATCCATTTTTTGAATTATTTCAAAAAATATACAAATCTCGAGAAAACGTGACATATATTTTTGAAAAGGTATGGATGTCTAGTTTCTAATAAAAAAAGAATCGTAATTTTTCAACACTCAAAGCTGGAGATATTGAATTTTGAAGGAGACATGCTACATTTGTCAAGCAAGCTGGCAGCCTTAAAGAATGGAGCCTCACCAATCAATTTTAAATTTTTTGGTTGATTGAGAACGGCCGTTTTTGATTTCTTGCCTATAAAAGGAGGTGTTTTAGTGTAACGACTCGAATCTAACACCATATAATACGTATTAATATATATAATTATAGTAATTAATTATAAATCAAAAACCAATTAAAAATTCCTTTCGAAAATAATTTTTCTCTTAAAAATAGGGTGCAACGATCGTTTTAAAAATAGCAACGATCGTTGTGAATAGTACAACGATCGTTGTGAAATGAACAGTGATCGTTGTGAAATACACGAAAATCATCCAAAAATCCCGAGAGGTACACGAGCTCGTGGAAAACTAGCAACGAGCTCGTTGCAAATTAGCAACGATCGTT
>CANYLF010103835.1:0-12219 GCA_948193215.1 Bocquillonia castaneifolia
AGAGAACTTGGAAGAACGGAGACTGCTTTGCGATTTTTAGCATTTGCTTCCTTTTGTTCTTTCGTCCATCCTTTCTAAGAATGAGAACCTCTTTCTCTCCCTCCTTCTTTATAAGAGGACTCCAACCATCAAGAACAACCTTCTAAAGATTAATGGATTCAGTATACAAGTAGAATTCCATCTTGTGCTTCCATAGAGGATAGTCGGTGCCATTAAAGTATGGTTGCAATCCGTTAATGCTCTCTTCTTGTGCCATCGAATCTAGCTTGACCACTTAAGGATAAATGCTCAAACTCTGAGCTCTAATACCAATGGAAATTCCAAGAGGGGGTGAATTAGTTGTTTAATTTAAACTAAAACTTAATGGGAAACTAAAAATTTAAAGCTTAATCAATCACAACAAGATAAAATATGGTGGTTCGGGATACTAACCAATCCTTAGCTCCACTACCCAATATCCAATTTGGTGTTCTACTATCAAATAAATGATTACAAGAGTTTAAGGTTCACTCTAAACCTTTTACAATGTGGATTTTCTCTAAGGCTAAACCAACTAACCTATCCCAAGTGTTTCTCTCTCTAGAAACCCTTAACCCAATTGTTTTGATCATAGGCTAACACTTAAACCTTTCACAATAATTAATTCCTAAACCTCACTAAACTCGAGCTAGCTTTATAAGGAATTAAAATGAGCAATATATATTCTACAATCAATAATTAATGAATGAAATAAAAGAGTTAAAGTTTTACAACTCACTTTTAAAAGTTGGAAGTAATAAATGATTTGTAAACTTGTTGATTAGCTTCCAAATGAGTTATTGATGAGCTTTGATAAGCCCATAGCAATTTCAGACCGTTTGGAGTGCATTTAATGCAAAACTAGTGGTTTTTTTCTCTTTAAAATGGTTTAAAACTCAAAATAAATGCATGTCTACCAATTCACAAAGATCGTTACACCATGTTCAATGATCGTTGCAGTTTGAACACGATCGTTGTTGGTGTAATGACTCATTGTCTCCTGGCTAGGGTTTGTTGATTGGAATGTACACAACCCGTTGTAAAATGTGCAGCGACCGTTGCATAGGTGCCCAGCGACCATTGCAATTGTTCATTGCATGGGCTTCTGGCTCTTGGATCTTACTGTTTCTTTTTGGCAATTTGATGCATATCACAACGATCATTGCAGGAAGGTGCCACGATCATTGCATGCACAATAATTGTTACAACCTTGTGTAATGATTGTTGCATTATGAAAATCATTATAAAATACATGAAAAAAGCTTAATTGAATCATTAGATAATTTAATTGACTTAGGACATTAATCAACATCAAAACAAGGAGTACGTGCCCAAATAGACCAACAAGATTGATTTTAGATACATGCTTTTGTCTAGATCTAGAGAAATGTCTTTATGTACCTAAATGTGCTAGAAATCTTACTTATGTTTCTAGGTTGGATATTTTAGGATTGGAAATAAATATTTTTCACTATATTGATAAAAGTGCCATTTAGGTACTAGTACTTTGTTAAATGCTTTGTACTATTTTAATCCAAATTCTGAATTTTCTTATTTCATATTTAATGTTGAATGTGATGTTGGTGTTGAATGTAGTACACCATATGAATCCTCAGTTGATTTGTGGCATAAAACACTAGGTCTTATATCCAAGGAAAGAATTATAAAACTTATTAATGGTGAAATTTTGTCTCATTTGAATTTTATTGATTGGAATGATACATGTGTGGATTGCATTAAAGGACATCCAGCCAAACACATATCAAAGTAGTCAGCCACAAAAAGTACAGAATTAATTGTATTAATTCATACGGATATATGTGGTCGTTTTGATGTTCCATCATGGGGCGGAGAAAAGTATTTCATTACTTTTATTGATGATCATTCAAGGTACTATTACCTTTATTTACTGCATGAAAAGTCTCAAGCGATGGATGCCTTATAGATATTCATTACTGAGGTTGAAAAGTAGTTAACTAGAAAATTTAAGGTAATTAGAGCAGATAGAGTGGTGAATATTATGGAAAAATTGAATATGGACAAGTATTAGATCCATTTGCAAATTCCTTGAATCTAAGGGCATTTGTGCAAAATATACAATGCCTAGAAGACCACAACAGAATGGTGTGGCAAAAAGGTGAAATCATACTCTGATGGATATGATTGGGAGTATGATGAATGATAGTTTTATACATGTTTCACTATGGATATATGCATTAAGAACTGATGAATATTTACTTAATAGGATTCCTAGTAAGGCAATTCCTAAGACACTTTATGAACTGTGGAAAAGAAGGAAACCGAGTTTGAGGCATCTTCACATTTGGGGCCGTCCTACCGAAATGAGGATTTATAATCAACATGAAAGGAAATTTGATACATTAACCATTAGTGGTTTCTTTATAGGGTATCTAGAAAAATCTAAAGGTTATAGATTTTACAATCCTAACCATAGAATGAGAATCCTGTAGTTTGGTCATGCTCATTTCCTTGTGAATGGCAACATCATTAGGAGTAGCGAAAGTCATAATGTAGAGATTAAGGAAACATCTGCGGAAGCATCTACATCGAATGTTCCTTCTCAAGTTATTGTTCCTCTTATTGTAGTATACGTATGGTAATTATGGGGAACAATAACAAATTGAGGTTTCTACCTCACTTGAAGATGTTGTAGTCAATGAAGAAGGAGAAGATAATGTTCAAGTTGATGAGCAAGTACAACCTCAACAAGAAGTAGTATTAAGGTGGTTTATTAAAGAGAAATATCAACTATTCCTGATGATTACATTGTGTATGCACTTGAGTTTGAAAGTGATTTGAGCATGGATAATGATCTACTCTCACTTAAAGAAGCTGTGGAAAGTGATAAATCTGAAAAGTGGTTTAACGCCATGAAAAAAAAAGATTTGAAATCTATGGCAGACAACATTATTTGTGCAATGACATAATTACCGAAAGGTTCTAAAAAAGTTGGTTGTAAATGGGTCTTTAAGACCAAGTTCTAAGGGCAACGTCAAATGATATGAAACCAAGCTTGTTGCCAAAGGTTAGACTCAAAAAGACGGCATTTATTACAAAGAGACTTTCTCTCCTGTATTAAAGAAAGACTCTTTGAGAATTGTTATGGAATTAATACTCATTGTGATCTTGAGCTTTATTAAATAGATACTGCCTTCTGAATGGAGAATTAAAGGATAAAGTTTATATGGACTAGCTACAAGGCTTTGCGACCACAAGAAAGGAAAATATGGTATGTAAATTGAAGAAGTCAATTTATGAATTAAAACAAACTTCTAGATAGTTGTACTTAAAGTTCAATGATATCGTATTATCTTATGGATTTGTAGAAAACAATGTTGACAGATGTATCTACATGAAGGTCAGTAGGAGCAACTTTGTAATTCTGGTATTGTATATTGATGATATTCTTCTTGCTGCTAATGATAAGGGCATGTTGCGTGATGTTAAAAAGTTTCTCTTTAAGAATTTTGAGATGAAGGATATAGGAAAGCCAACTTATGTGATAGAGATATAAATTTTTCATGACAGATCACAGGGAGTATTACGATTATCTCGGAAAGCTTACATTAATAAAGTCTTAGAGAGATACAAAATAGATAAAAGCACAGCTAAGCAAGTTCCAATTTAGAGAGGCGACAGTTTCAATTAATCTCAATGTCCTCAAAATGATTGGGAGCGTAAAGAAATGGTAAATATTCCCTATGTCTCAGTGGTTGGAAGTTTAATGTATGCCTAAACATTTACACGACCAAACATCAATTTTACTGTTGAAATGTATTGGGTCATTATCAAAGTAATCCTGAAATACAGAACTAGAAGACTATGAAGAAACTCTTACGGTACTTATAAGGCATTACAGAACATATACTTACATATAGGAGATCAAATAACCTGGAAGTTATAGGGTATTCAAATTCAGACTATGCCAGATGTGTTGATATTAGAAAATCCACATTTGACTGTTTATTCCTTTTAGCTGATGGTGCAATTACATGGAAGAGTGCGAAACAGTCTCTCATTGCTATTTCGACTATGGAGGTGAAATTTGTAGTGTGTTGAGGCTACTATTCAATCATTGTGGTTGCGAAATTTTACCTTAGGTTTGAGCATTGTTCATAGTATTGCGAAACTATTGAGAATTCACTTTGATAATTCTAAAACTATTTTCTTCTTTAAGAATGATAGAAACACTAGAGATGCCTAGCATAAGGTTTTAAAATATCTATCTGTCAAAGAAGAAGTGCTAAACCAAATAGTGTCTATTGTGTATATTGGAATTGATCACATGATCATAGATCTGTTGACTAAGGGATTGTTGCCCAAAACTTTTATTGGTTGCGTTGAAAGAATGGGCACTATAGCTAAGTCCTTATAGAATGATTTTTATTGTGTATGTGTGTGTGTCTATATATATGTATGTATGTGTATATGTGTGTGTGTGTATGTGTAGCACATTATTATTTTGGATGCCATTTTGAGAACTCTATGATTGTTACTGGGATTTTGTAGTTTTCTATTAATCACGGTATTGTGCAAGCATTTTGTTATTATGTGATTACAGTTATGGGTCTTGAAATAAGACATTAAGGAATATGACTTATGTGTTTTGTTAAAGAATAGTTTATACACACACACACTCTCTCTTATGTTTGCTAGCATATTATTATTTTGGATGACACTTTGAAAATTCTATGATTGTTATTAGGATTTTGTAGTTTTCTGTTAATCACGTTATTGTACAAGCATTTTGTTATTTTGCAATTAGAGGTATGGGTCTTCAAATAAGACATTAAGGAATAGGACTTATGTGTTTTATTAAAGAATAGTTGAGTTAAATTGACTTGACTTGACTTGTAATACATTGAAAGAATCGGGGCACTTGCTAGACCCATGATTGCCATGATTCGGTTTATTTTACTCATGCATGGTATGTGACTTGTCTATTTTTCATGTTAAAGTTCGTGATTAAATTATGTTTTGAAACTTCAAGTCGCACATGAATCAAATGGTAGAATGTTAGAATTATATCTAATGTTTGATTCATTTGCTTATAGTTTTCTTGATTTTAATATTGTTATGCATTGTGATAGTTAGCATTGTATCATCTCTAAAATTATCGGGTAAAATTTCCTCTATTTTGTCATGATAAAATTAAAGTTTAAGGGTTAAAAGTCTACTAAGGAAAAGTTCAAGGACCTTTTAAAAACTTGTACATTTAAAGGTAACATATAAAAGGAGAAAACCTAGTATGTTTTCTTTTACGTACAACAAAAAATAAAACCCTATTAAAGAGAGAAAAATCTCGTATATCTTGAATGAGTGAATTAAAGATTAACGGATCAAAAAGGAGAAACACTTTGGATTAATATGCGGAATCAAACTCACTATTCTGAATTCAAGTTTGTTTCTTTAATTTTCTCTTTAAGTTTAAATTTTCATATTTATATTTTGATTCGATTAATTTTTGAATTATGAGAAATCGTTCTACATTAAATTAAAGTGTTTATTTTATATCATGAATATCATAAATTACCCGATTCACTACCATCCCTTGCCACCATAAGATTATAGATTCAAATTCCAGCGTATGAATGCTCGCTTTAGTGAATGTTTTCGATTTAATTTGTTGTGCATTGATTGTATTAGCTTTGTATACGGAGTACACTTTCCATATTTTTTTCTTTATTGAGAGTCCACTTTCTAATATGCATTTCTCCTGTCGTGACCTATAACCTATTGCTAAAAAAAGTACGTCATGCATGACATGCGCACAACCCAACTCCTTGTCAGTATGAATATGACTGACATGTAATTTTTAAGATGATACATTAAAACTTTAATTATCGAAAAAAAAACTTACAATCACCTAAAGTTTTTAAAAAACCTTTCAAACATTCAAATTGATATATTTGAATTTTCACATCTCAACTTATATATTTAAATACTTTTAAACTGTCATATAATAATGTGACACAAAGTATTTGACACGTTATTTTATTAAATATTCAATTTAATTTTTATTAAATAATATTTACTTTTTGATAAATATCTTTTTAATCACTGAATTTTTTTTAAAATAACTAGAAGTGTAAAAAGTAGTATTTTTAAAAACATTAGGGACTAAGTATATTCCAAGATCGACTATCATGTTTGACAAGAACAAAATTAAATATATTTTAGACAAATATCGCTCACATGCCACATCAGCATTTGGGTGCTTAAAAATGTTGAAATAGACTGTTCCTCAAAAACATTAAGAAACTGATAGGACTTTCAATACAACTTCATCAATTAATGTGTTAGGACTATTTTTTACTATTGATGAAAGTGTTACTGTTTTACTCGATAATGATAATTTATGAAATGGTACTCTATAAAAATTAAAATAACCCTAGAAGACATTTAAAATATTTTTAACAATAAAATATATAGATAAAGTTTTTCAAAAAGTAAGTAATTAATTAGTTTTTCACCCAAAAATTCACCATATATTCAATCAAAAAGATACAATGATGACGCCACCTCATCAATTAGCCACATTCATTTTTATTAAACTATCTTTGGTTGTATTTACACTTTTCAAAGAATAATAATTGGAACTAATTCTTTCAAAAAAAATAATTGAAACAATAACTAAAATATTTATATATTTTTTAGGAAAAAAAATTTTGACCCTTAAATTTCAATACAATTTGACCTTCACAATATTTAATTTAAATTCTTGATCCTATTTTGCTCTCGATCATTGCGGACATTAAACAGGACTATTGAGTGTGGGCTAATTTGTACATTTTTAAAAATTGTACAATTGAATATTTATAAATTTTAGAAATTAATTACTAGTTAAATAAATGCTTAATGATTCATTAATAAAATTGTGAGTAACAAATAATAATAGATTATTAATTAATAAAGTAAATTAATATTAGTTGACAATCAAATTATTAATAGATCAATAATAAATATTAAAAGTAATATAATCGTATTTAATTTAATAATTGTAATATTAGACACATAATTTTAATATCATTTTTTAACTTCTAATAATTACTTTAATAATAAATTACTTAACTTTTATTTTATGATTAAAATTCAATATTATATCATTTTTACTTTATAAAATATTAATCCTATTAGTTGATAGGTATTAAAATGTAATAATTTTATTCCACTCAATACTTGTTTGTCAACAAAAAAAAAAACTAGATCCTAAATGCAAATTGATGTAACTCCAAAAATATAATTATAAAACAATTTATAATATTTTTCTTATTTTAGTTACATTAATAATTTATTGAAATTGAATTTAACATTTTTAAACTTTCGACAAAATATTTTTGTAAAAACTTTATTATTTAGTCATAAATTTTAGCGAATTATCAATTTTAGTCACTTCTTTAAATTTTGTCAATTTAGCCAATAAATTTTCATTCTATGTCAATTTTAGCGAATTTTAAATGTCACATCCCACGTGTGCAAGAGTCATATACTCTTACTTACTGGATATACTAAAATGATAAAATTTTAAAATTTACGGCTAAATTTGATAATATATTGAAAGTTATGGCTAAATTTGATAATTTATTAAAAGTTATGGCTAAAAAAGTGTTAGATATGTCATTAAGTGCAATTGACATATCATCAATGCACACATCAAATGGCCCACATCATTTTCAAGTTATCTAAAATTAACACAGAACGAAAACTTAACTAAATTGATAAAATTTATAATAGTGGCTAAAATTGACAATCCACACATCAAAGTTGTGACTAAATAATTTAGTTTTCCAACATATTTTAGTTTCTCCTTCACTTTAAATAATATATGTATTCTTGAATTGCAATAATTTTTCAGTCCTAGAAAAAGACTAATTAGAGAGCGATAATATTTTTAAATTTAAAGTGTTAATTAGAAGATCAACATGTATATTATTTTAGTAAAAAATGTTAAGAGCGACTCTAATGCAATGTCAAATAAGGGTGTCAGTGCTATAATTTTGCATTTATTTTTAAAATTGAACTTTAGTTCATGTTAAATTTGACATATGTTATACTTAGTGGCAAATTTGACACCAAGTATAACATATACTAAATTTGACATTTAATGAATATTTATAGTTTAATTATAGATTTAACTCTCTTTAATTTAATTATATTTGTTATTAACACATATTTTTTTCACATATAAAAATAAAGGAAATTATCATATTAATTAATTTTAACACCTATTTTTTTTTATGAACAGGTATTCAGGTCCCCGTTTTACTGTTGACACGACTAATTCTGAGCAGGCACTGTTACATGTCCTTCCCCAGGGGGTGCTGAGAGAAGTCACGGATCGAACCTGCGACCTTCCTTGCTGCACAAGTAATCTTTGACTAGCTAGGCTGTTACCCCTTGGGTTTTAACACCTATTTTTATTTTTTAGTATTTGAGAAAAAAACTTAAGTGATATGTTAAATATAACATTTTACTCTTTTTTATACTAATTTTAGCATAAAAAAATAACACAAATTATACTCTTAAATCAAAGGAGCGTGGTTCAGATGGTCAAAGACTTCTGAGCTTGTGAGCTAAAAGCTCAAGGACTCGAGTTCGAGTCCTAGGGTCTCCCTTGGGAGAGGGCTACTCCATTTGGGACTTCTCTTAAACCGAGATTAATCTTCGAACAACCGTAAAACAGGATCTGAGATATTCCGGATAACAACAGTTATAAAAAAAAAAAAAAAAAAGATTATACTCTTAAAGTTTACAAAAAGTAAAAATGGAAAGACGTGTATTTGATCTCTAAACAAGTGTAGGGTATTGATATGGTAAAAGGTCAGGGAAAATTTATAATTTGCTAAATAGATCAGACAAATGTGTAGCGTTTTCTTTTGTTTTTCTTTTTCCTGTTGCAATGGATGGATCAACCTTTTTCTTTTCTTTTTTTTGGGTTAAAATGAATGGATCAACTTTTTCTTTTTCTTTTTTTTTTTTAAAAAAAAGTGGAATTAGAGTTTCAATCCAACTCATGTTGTTTTTATTTTTTTACAATAGACCCTCTTATAACTAATATATAGTAGATTGAAAAAATATTAATTATTAGAAATATTAATGTATGAAATATAAAAACATTGTTAAGTTTAAACTAATTTAATGATGATATTCATACATAACTAAATAAATATGCCTAGAATCATTATAAAAAGAAACTATACCATAAAAGTTACAATATAAATTATTAAACCCAAGATTTCATTAGTGATTTCGATAATATAAAATATATTTTTTTATAAGATGATACTTTATTAATTAATCACAAGAAGTGGATTAAAAATCAAGAATACAAAAAAAATCTCCGGGCATCTCAAAATGTCATCCGTGGAGAAAGACAATGAAGGAAACTTTCTTTTAAGTAAGTACACATAGTAATAAATAGCTCTATAAAAGACATCACCCAAGTCTGAAGATCCCACAAAAATTAATCGGTTACTATTTTTCCAAATTTCCCAATCTATGATTATCCAAAGATATTTCCAAAAGACCTTTTGGATTTTTCCTGGGAAAAGATCACACCACTGTTTATAGAATTTCATAGTAGAAGAAGGAATAACAAAACTTATGTTGCACCAATTCAATGTCTTGTACCATATACTCTTTGAGAAAACACAATGAAATAATAGGTGATCTTCTGTTTCAATTAAGGGAGAGAACTTACAGCTGCAATTTTGTTGAGGAATAATGTTTCTCTTGACTAGAAAATCTTTTGGAAGTGCACATGAGTCCTAAACTCCTTTGAAAGAGTTGTTCCAGCCAACAGTGTTTATAGATTGCATGAACAGTATATTTTCTTCCAAATTTATAGTCATAGATTTCACTGTGTATACACCATTTTTGTCAAGAGTCCACACCATACTATCCCTACAATTCCCTACCAACTGAATAGAAGAGAGTGTTGCTCAAAGAAGGTTCAGTTCACTCATTTGTGAGAGTCTCAATCTTCACAGCCAGCAAGGCCTTCCATCGTCATGCAGAACTGAGTTGAGGCAAAACTGGACCGAAGTTGTTAGTCGGCGAGCAAGAGTAAACAAAGAAGGGAAAGAAGAAGTAAGCGATGCATTGCCAATCCAGCAATCCTCCCATAATTCTGTATATGAACCTAAATTAATCTTGAATTTAATGCTTCCTGAAAAAGCATTCCAGGCATCTATATTATCAAAACACCAATGCTTTATGCCTTTCCAAAGCGAGGAGATTCGATTGTTGTTTGAGAAGCGAATGTCGTTCCATGAAACAAAACCCGAACAAGCTTTGACAACAACAACCCAGAGGTTTTCTTGATTAACAATCCTGAATCTCCAAATCCATTTAAAAAGTAAACTCACATTTGTAGTGGCCATGGAGTGAATTCCTAGACTTCCATTAGAGAAAGGAGAGCAAATAATTGACCAAGGAACCTTGCATAAAGACCTTCCTTTTGGATCACCCTTTCAAATGAAGTTTCTCATGTAAGCTTCAAACTTAGAGGAGACCGAAGTGGAAATTCTGAACAAGGACATGGAATAAACTAGGAGGCTAGCAAGGACCAACTTACATAAAACCAATCTTCCTGCATAGAATAAAGATGATCCTTTCCACAGTGCTAGTTTCCTATGAAAGTTACTCATTAATGGGTCCCAATCTTTAACTGAGAGTGATCTATAAATGAGAAACAAGCCCAAGTATTTAATGGGGAAAGACTCCACTTTACAATTAATCAAATGTGCACAAGAATTAGTGAAAGAGTCACGTACCCCAATTCCAATGAGAGAACTTTTATTATAGTTGATCCTTAGCCCCAAAATGACTTCAAAACATCTAAGGATCTTAACAAAGTTTCTCAAGACATCTACTTCTATTGGGAGGAAGCAGAGTGTGTCTTTGCATACTGAAGAATAGAAACTGAAGCACTCGAATTACTCAACATCACTCTTGGTATTAAGTTAAGATCAATTGCTCTATCCATTAGCTTTTTAAGACCTTCCACGATCAAGACAAAGAGATAAGAAGATAGGGAGTCTCCTTGTTTGACTCCTTTTTCCATAGTAATGGCTTTTGTAGAGGAACCATTTACTAAGAAAGAGGTAGAAGAGTCAGTCAAACAACATCTAATCCAATTAATCCAAGAATCCAAAAAATTCATTTGAGCCATAATGGATAACAAAAAGATCCATGAGATGCTATCAAAAGCTTTATGCAGATAGTAAAGCTTTAATAAAAAAAAGGTGGGATTCTTCGTAAAGTGCAAATGGTGAACAATCTCTGAAGCTAAAAAGGAACATTATATACTATGTCCCTTAATAAAAGAAAATTGTGTATCAAATATTACATCAGAGATGACACTTCTCAGTCGAAAAGAAAGGACCTTTTGTTAGGATTTTATAAACACCATGTATTAGAGAAATTTGTACAAAATCCTCAAGTAAAGAAGAACCAGGAATTTTGGGAACAAAAATAGTATAAGAGCTTTTAAGTTGTCTTGGCAAGCAACCATTTTCATAGAACTTATTGAACGTATCTATGCATTCTTTAGACATGAATCTCCAAGCCCTTCTATAGAAAAAGAAATTAAAGTTGTCCAGTCCAGGTGCTTTATTCGGACCACAAGATAGTACTGCTTTATCAATCTCCTCAATAGAAAAGAGAATAGTAAGAATATCCCTAGATGAAGAAGATAATTGAGAGTACGGCAGACACTGAAGATTATATGCCACTTCCTTGCCGAAAAAAGAGAAGTGAAATATTCACATACATCATTTTTAAGACGAATCCTCAAAAGTGGAGTTTCCAACCTTAATAGAAGTAATTCTATTATTTCTATAATGTGCTTATGCAGTTCTATGAAAAAAGCATTACTAAAAAAGCGCGATTTAGCGACTAAATATAGCAACTAAATATTTTAGTTGTTAATTAGCAACTAAACATCGACAAAATAGTAACAAATTATGGAGGGAGGAGATGGAGTTGACTAGTGACTAAAATAGTGACTAAATGTAGTTAGTCGCCATTTAGTCACTGAAAATGGCGCTAACTGGCGCCAAAATAGTGGCGACTAAATGGAGACTGAAGTTTTAGTCGCTATTTAGTGACTAATTATATTAGTCGCTAAAGTGATGAACTGCCATGTCATTCAGTAGAGTAGCGACTAAATAGAAACTA